>JAOANK020849992.1:0-10219 GCA_026257165.2 Telfairia occidentalis | reverse complement strand
TTTCATAGTCTCAAGATCCCTCTCATTCGGATGCGGTGTCGGTTCATTCATGAACCCCTCCTTTACCGGGTGTTACAATGAGAAATGGTATTCTCGAGATCAAGCACTCATCACCCTCCTCAAAGCCACTCTTTCACAAACGACGTTGTCTTATGTTGTTGGCTGTCAAACGTCGCAACAGGTATGGAAAACACTTGAGAAACATTTCTCTTCGTCCACTCGAACAAACATTGTTGGTTTAAAATCAGAACTATAAAGTATTTCGAAGAAACCACAGACCCCATTGATGCCTACGTACAACGAATTAAGGACATCATAAACAAGCTCGTTGTTGTCTCTGTAACAACTGACCCTGAAGATTTAATTATCTACACTGTAAATGGACTTCCATCACAGTACAATGTGTTCAAGACCTCACTCCGAACTCGTGCTCAGAATTTATTATTCAATGAGCTTCATGTGTTGATGAAAGCTGAGGAAACAGCCATTGAGAAGCAATTAAAATATGAAGAATCAAATACCTTCCCAGCCCTAGCAATGGCAGCAAGTCTTGACAACCAAAGTCGGAATAACTGGAAAGGCTGATCTGGAGGTGGCAGAGGTCGAAATGATGGACGTGGCAACAACAATATTAGTGGACGTGGTGGCAATGGTCGTGGTAATCTCTTCTCTCCGCCTTCTCAATCGATAGGTCAGGTCTCATCTAATTTTGACTCAAATTGACAATCCAACAAGGTAACGTGCCAAATTTGCCAAAAATTTGGCCACAATGCATTGGATTGCTATAATAGGATGAATTACGCCTTCCAAGGATGACATCCTCCAGCGAAATTGGCAGCAATGGCAGCCATGGCGACATCATCTTCTCCCTCGGGTACTAATCTGTCTCAGTATAATGTCCCACCACAAGATCCTCAAGTATGGCTAACAGATACCGGTTGCAACGCACACCTGACATCAGACCTTACCAATTTGACTTTTTCATCTGCATATAATGGTGAAGAAAACATTACAGTGGGAAATGGCCAATCAATTCTTCTTACGCATCAAGGTTGTGAAACTCTTTGTACTGGATATTCTTCATTTTCCTTATCTCCACTCTTTCATGTCCCACATATTTCATCTAATCTTTTGTCTGTACATCAATTCTGTATTGATAACAAGTGTTTCTTTACCTTTGATGCTAATTCCTTTACCATTCAGGACAAAGCTACCAAACGCATACTCTTCCAAGGACCTAGTATTCACGACTTGTACCCCATCTCCTCACTGCCTCCCTCCATAGCACAAGTTAATCTCACAGCCTTGCTAGGTTCTAAGGTCTCTACCACTGTGTGGCACGATAGGTTAGGTCATCCTAACTCCAAAACTCTTCAGACTATTCTTAAATCCTTTTCCACTACCAATGTTGTCTCTGCTGTTTCTAATAATGTTTGCAAACATTGTCTAAATGGCAAGATGTCTAAATTGCCATTCTCTCTTTCTAACTCTACTACTAGCATGCCTTTACAACTTGTTCATAGCGATGTATAGGGACCCTCTCCCGAAACCTCTATTAATGGTCATCGGTATTACATTTCATTTGTTGACGACTTCTCTAGGTATACGTGGATATTTCCACTCATGCAAAAATCTGATGTATGTTCTGTTGTTGTTAAATTCCTACCTTTTGCTGAAAATTTGTTATCCTCTAAAGTCAAAACATTTCGTAGTGATGGTGGGGGTGAATATATTAGCAATCAATTACATAACTTCTTTGATTCCTGTGGAGTTCTTCATAAAAAATCATGCCCTTATACCCCTGAACAAAATGGGATAGCAGAGAGAAAACACCGCCACATCGTTGAAATGGCCCTATCCATGATTTCTAAAGCCTTTGTCCCTCTCCGTTTTTGGTTTTTTGCCTTTGCAACTGCTGTTTTTCTGATTAATCGACTTCCTTCCCCTTCTCTTGGGAACAAGTCTCCCTTTGAAACCTTGTTTTCCTCCACCCCTGATTATACTTGTCTCTGAGTCTTTGGCTGTGCGTGTTATCCCCTACTTTGCCCCTACTCTTCTAATAAACTCCAACCTTGTACAACACAGTGTGTGTTCCTTAGTTACCCACTTGGCTATAAAGGTTACTTGTGCTTTGACCCAGTCTCTGAAAAATTGTTCATCTCTCGGCATGTTATCTTCGATGAAACTATTTTTCCTTTTACCAAAATCTCACATTCCTCACCATTAACTCCTCAGTCTGAACATCATCATGTTCTCTCCCTACCTATTTCCTCCCTACCCATTTCTACCTTACAAGTTTCACCGATCCAAAGTTCCACACCTTCTTCGCCCAATAATTTCCCCTCTCCTTTACCATCTACCGTGGACCCTCAATCATCACCCATACAATTAGCCTCTCCACCTACTCCTACTCCTGCTTCTTCCTCTTTGCCAACCTTACCTATATCTCAAATCGATCCAGTACAACCTTCCCTTCCTCATGCGGCTGGCTCTTCCTCTATAGCTAATGCTCACCCTATGCAGACCCGATCTAAGAATGGTATCTTAAAAAAGAAGGTTATATTGCCAAAAGTGGTGTTGATAAGTCTCTGAGCGTAGAACCCAATTCCTTCACTCAAGCATCCAAGGTATCCGAATGGCAACTTGCCATGGTTGATGAGTATGAGGCCCTTCTCAAGCAAGGTACTTGGTCATTGGCTCCACTTCCTCCAAACAAACATGCTATTGGGTGTAAATGGGTCTACAAGATTAAACATAATCCAGATGGAAGTATAGCCCGTTACAAGGCACGTTTAGTTGCCAAGGGATTTCATCAAGAAGAAGGGATTGATTATAACATTTAGTCCTATTGTAAAGAAACCGACCGTTTGCATTGTTTTTTCATTGGCATCCACCTTTAATTGGCCCCTACGTCAATTAGACGTAAAAAACGCATTCCTTCATGAGGAGCTTCAAGAGGAAGTATATATGCAACAGCCACAAGGCTTCGTTAGTTCTGAATTCCCGTCCTTTGTATGCAAACTACATAAATCTCTTTATGGCTTAAAGCAAGCGCCTCGAGCTTGGTTCAACTGCTTTACGAATCATTTGTTGACTTTTGATTTTGTGGCATCCCAAGCTGATCCATCTCTATTTGTCCGTAATATTTCTGGATCTATCACATATCTGCTACTTTATGTAGATGATGTTATACTAACGGGAAATGATTCTATATATGTCGAATCTCTTATTACTCAGTTGAAGAACAAGTTTGATATGACTGATCTTGGTGCTTTGACTTACTTCCTCGGATTGGAAGTACAACGCAAGTCAACGGGCATTTTTGTTAATCAAACAAAATATGCGCGAGACGTTTTAACACATTTTGGTATGGGTGATGCAAAACCTTGTTCCACACCATGTTCTATTGCCTCCTTATCTTCTGCATCACCCTTGTGTAATTCTGATGATGCCCATGCCTATCGTAGCATGGTTGGAGCGCTCCATTACCTTACATTTACACGACCAGATATCTCCTTTGCAGTTAGCCGAGTCTCTCAGTTTATGCACTCTCCAACATCCCTACAGCTCACTGCTGTAAAACAGATTTTTAGATATGTTCAAGGGACCTTATCTTCAGGACTACGTTTTGCATCAGGCCCTCTTCACTTGACTGCATTCTCTGATTCGGATTGGGCCGAAGATCATCTTGATCGTCGGTCAACCACTGGCTATGTTATTGTCCTAGGCCCAAATTCGGTGTCCTGGGTCTCAAAGAAACAGTCAACAACAGTGTCTCGAAGCTCAACTGAGGCAGAATATCGAGCTTTAGATGCTACTATTGCCGAGTTGGCTTGGATTCGCCAAGTTCTGAAGGACTTGTTTTTGTTCCTACCACAACCTCCCACCTTTTCCCCTGTCTCAAAAGAGGACTCATTAAGAATTATTATGACATTAGTAGCTCATTATGACTTGGAGCTTCATCAAATAGATGTGAAAACTGCTTTTTCAAATGAGAATTTAGATGAAGAAGTGTTCATGGATCAACCTGAAGGTTTTGTGGTTGAAGGCAAGAAACACATGTGTGTAAACTAAAGAGATCAATATATGGACTTAAACAAGCTTCCCGACAATGGTATCTTAAGTTTAACGATACCATCACATCTTTTGGGTTTAAAGAAATCATCGTTAATCGATGTATATATCTAAAAAGTAGTGGGAGTAAGTTTATATTTCTTGTTTTGTATATTAACGATATTTTGTTGCCTACTAATGACTTCGATTTATTACGTCAAACTAAAGAGTTTCTCTCTAAAAACTTTGAAATGAAAGATATGAGTGAGACAACCTATGTGATTGGAATAAAAATATTTTGTGATAGAGCAAATGGATTGTTAGGATTGTCTTAGAAAGCATATATTAATAAAGTTTCAGAGAGATTTAAGATGGATAAATGCTCTTCAAGTGTTGTTCCAATTCAGAAGAGAGATAAATTTAGTCTTATGCAATGTCCAAAGAATGAATTGAAAAGCAATCAAATGGAAACTATTTCTTATGCATCTATTGTAGGAAGCTTAATGTATGCACAGACTTGTACCAGACCAGACATCAGTTTTGCTATCGGGATGTTGAGCAGGTATCAAAGTAATCCAGGAATGGATCATTGGAAAGCAGCAATGAAAGTGTTAAGGAATCTGCAAGGAACAAAGAATTATATGCTTACTTACAAAAGATCTGATCATTTTGGAGTAGATATTGAGATTTATATTTTGCTGGATGTGTGGATACTAGAAAATCCACATTTGGCTACTTGTTCCTATTAGCTGGACGAGCAATTTCATGGAAGATTGCGAAGTAGTCCATTATCATTGCGTCCATTATGGAGGCTGAATTTGTAGCATGCTTTGAGGTTACAGTTTATGGTTTATGGCTGCGAAATTTTATTTCAGGACTTAGAGTTGTCGACAATATTACCAAGCCATTGAAAATTTATTGTGAAAATTTTGCAGTAGTTTTCTTCTAAAAGCGAAAAGTATTCGAAAGGTGCTAAACATATGAAATTAAAGTACTTTGTTGTTGAAGAAGTTCAAAAACAAAGAATGTCAATCGAATACATTAGTACTAACATTATGATTGCGGATCCACTCACGAAAGGATTGCCACCTAAGACATTCAAAGAATATGTCGAATGTATGGGCATTAGTGGATACCATTATTGATATTATGATTATGTAATTTGACACTTTGATCTCATTTATTTATTATTTCTAATTTTCTTTTATAATTCATGTTTTGTATGATTGGTATATACATGAATGAATTATGTAAATAAAACAAGATCTTGTCTCTGACAAGAACTTATTGTTGGACCATTATTGAATACCTTTATTATAGGTCATGTTAAGTGAAGAACTGGTTTCATGATACATGGAAGAAATTATGTCGATGAAATGATGTATGATTGTCATGATCCTTATTTGCTTCTTTGTTTGACATTGATATTTTGATATGTAGATGATTTTATATTATGCTAAGCACATTATGTTTATTAATTAAATATGGAAAATAATGTAACATGGGCCAAGTGAGAGAATGTTACATTTTTTTAAATATAATATTATTATATGGCCCATGTACAGTTATTCCAATAATGTTGTAGGCCCATGTATTTTAGTGGACCATGTAATTAAAAGATAATTTTCCTAATCAACACCTTTATGGAAGGTGTATATATAAAGATAAAACCTAGGGATTTGTCATCTCTCTGTTTTATCAAGTAGTATTTTTTTCTCTATCAAGAATGACTAACATTAAAGAAGGCTAAAAGAGAGAAACACAATCCTCAAGAATTGCACTATCACATCAACGTCATGGATCAATGTATGTTATCTTAACTTTTATGTTATTGTGAAAATCATGTAGTTCAAAAATCTTGGTCTTTTATTAATCTATACAATATTAAGGTTTATTGTATAATCATGCAAATATTAAGAATTTACATTCTAAACCAAGTTCTCTCAACAAATTAAAAAAACATTGAGTTTAGCGGCGAGAAGCTCAAACTTGCGTCCTCCATTATTGGTCAAACTTTGTTGAAAGATAATGCATGAATAAGAACAAGTGGCAATAGATTCTGCTCCATTGCTAATGGCTGAGTTTTTCATGTCTACGATTGGATGCATGGATAGGCCTCCTATTACTAAAGTATACATAGAAGAAGAAGGGAAAAATTGGATCAGCAGTAGCGAGATGTTGGTGAAGAGAAAACTTGAGGAATTTAGATTGTGTTTAATATTGATATGATATTTCAGGAATCTAGAAATGGATAAAGATTTTCTATTTAATTTGTTTCCTTTGTTGATTTGTTCTTCTTCTTTGTTGTACATTGTGGTACATCGAAAAACCCTAATTTTGGCATGGTATTAGAGAACCCAAGGTTCTTCACTCTAAAGTAAAATTCCTCTATCCCTAAGGATCCGCCCAATGAATTGCTTCCATGAGGGCCCAATTTTAGCGACGAGGAGGGCAGATTCTAGATTTCAAATACCGACGGTGGAATTGGAAAATAATTTATTTGAATTTTTCAAATAATTTCAGCGATGTATTTATGAGGTATAAAGTACTTCTTGTCGGTGGAGATAGTCCTTTCTTTAAAATAAAAAAAGCCATCGACGTGCAACATCCCAAGTATTTCAATATTGATTTACTTCATGTACATAAATTTTAATTCTTGTCTAGCAATTTTAAAACTGGATCAGCACGACGACAGATCCATCGACGAACCCAAACAACTTGTGCGCCTTGATAATTGGAGAAAAATTGCAGCTGCAAATGTTGGTGAAGAGAAAAAGTAGAGAATTGAGATTGTGTTTAATATTGATATCACATTCCTAAAATTTTAATTCTTCTGCAGCAATTTTAATTCACGCCCATTGATTTCTTTTTTTATTCTTGTCGTCATCGTCCTCATCGAGGTTCTTCCATTTCAACATCTACATGGAACAATTCTTGCCAAATTGATAAGAGCGGGGTTATTAAATCATCATGGCTGTCAGACGAAAAACGTCATTGGCGGTATTAATCAGTACACCAACATTGGTGAAGACTAATACAACTTGGCCAGTTTACCTTGGGTAGCAAGGTTGTTCTGGCGATTTCATTACTACTATTCGTCTAAAGCTTGACAATTTTGACGTTTGGTATCATGCCATTCAGTTTGCTCTTTCTTCTCCGAGAAAATTCAAGTTTCTTAACAGAACAATCATCGATGTTATCCCACCTCGGACAATAGATGATTGAGTCACAATTTATTCTATGCTTGTCTCTTGGTCACAAATACAATTGACCCTAAGGTGCATACTATGCTATCAAATTATGATGATGTCAAGCATTTATGGAATGACTTGAATGAACGGTTCTCAGTTGTCAACAATCCACATATTCATCAACTTAAGGGAGATATTAATCAATGTGAGCAAACTAAATATATGCCAGTTGTTGTTTATTTTAGTAAATGAATGTTTGGGATGAATTAGATAAACATGAACCTTTGATTTTTTGCGAACGTTGAAACTGTACTTGTAAGGTTGGTAAACAACATGAGAAAAGATGCTCGATGGTAGATTTCATCATTTTCTTCTTGGTCTATGATCTGATTATTATGGTCAATTGAGGTCTACTGATCTATCGCAAGACCTTCTTCCATCATTGAACGAGGTTTTCAGCAAATTTCTCAAGATTAACATGTTTGGGGTATTACTTGGACCAATGATGAGAAATCTGAGGTACTTGATTTTGCTGTGCGTACTGAAAGTAAACCCAAGACACATATGGATCATACATAAAAGGCGACCTTAACTTGTTCTCATTGCCACAAGTTCGGCCAATCTTGTTATGCCCCCAGAGTTTACTTCCAGACAATGGGTAGCCCTAAAAACTACGTTTGGTACGCTTTTTTCCAACCGGTTGCATGGTAAGTTTAGCATGAATAATTGGATTATCGATACCAGTTGTTTCCATCATGTTACTGGTAATGTATCCTTTTTATTGGATACTCAGGTGGTTTTATCATGTCTTGTGGGCCTTTTGGATGGTCAAACCATAGTTGCTGCTAAAACGAGTTATGTGAAACTGGAAAATTATATAATACTTCAGAATGTTCTATTTGTCCATCAATTACAATGCAATTTAATCTCGGTTTCATAATTAAATGATGATCTCCATTATTATGTACTATTTTACTCTAAGTTCTGTGCTATACAAGACTAACATTCGAGGGAGGTGATTGGTACAGGTGAGCGAAGAGATGGACTTTATTATCTACGGGCAAGGTCTTATAGCAAGTCGTTTAAGTTTCTGGTTTAAAGTCATTGGAGTTATGGCATCATCAATTTGATCATCCTTCTGAGAACATAGTGAAGTTGCTTCCTTTTCTTTCCAATTCTTGAGGTCATTTGGATAATGTGTGTGAAGTCCATCATCGGGCTAAACGTTCTCGTAGTAATTATTCTTTAAGTAAAAATAAGTCCACTCGATTATTTGAGTTAATTCATTGTGATTTATGGGATTCATATTTTTTTAAAACTTTGGTGGATGATTATTTTCGAGTTGTGTGGGTTTATCTCTTGATTGATAAAAGAGAAGTTTTCCAGATGTTTATGTCTTATCTTGCCATGATTGATCATTAATTTTTTCAAAAGGTAAAATTTGTTCATAGCAACAATGAAACAGAGTTTAGATGTCTTAAAGATTACTTACAAACAACGACATTATATTTCAAACTTCATGTGTGGGTACACTAACAAAAGGGACGAGTCGAATGAAAATACCAACACATTTTGAATGTTGCTCGTGCCTTGCATTTTCAGGGAGGGTTGCCGATAAATTGTTGGGGTGAATGTGTTTTGGCCGCTGCTCATCTCATTAATAGAACTATATCTAGTGTTCTCTTTCACCAAACTCCATATGAGATTCTATTTGGTTGTGCTCCCTCTTTTACTGATTTACATGTTGGTTGTTTAGCTTTCGCTCATAATCAAAATGCTAAAAAGTGACAAGTTTGCTCGTTGTAGTTGTACATGTGTTTTTGTGAGCTATCCATTTGGCAAGAAGGGTTGGAGTTTATTTGATCTTGAGAAAAGTGTTCTTTGTGTCCAGAGATGTAAAGTTCTATGAAAATGTTTTTCCTTTCATGAAGAATCCAGAAACTAGCCATGAGAAGTAATGATCTCGTGTGTGCAGACGTTATTAACGACCCTCCAATGGTCTTAGCCTTGTCTCAACTTCTTACGACGCCATCCTTATTGTCCGAGCCTTAGCTACCTGCCACCATCATTCTTCCTCTAGCCACTTCTTCCATGCTTGGAGAGGAGGTTGGTAAGGAATCTGTTGGCGAGGGGGTTGGGGAGGAGAACTTGGGGCGTGCATTTCGAAAGAAAGTACCATCAATTAAATTGCATGACTATGTGATACATATAGTTATTAAAAAAAAGCTCATCTCTTTCTTCATCTGATTCGTGCCATCACTCTTTCTCAGGTACGCCTTTTTCTATAGTACATTATGTTAGTTATGGCAAATTTACTGTACCACAATGATATTTTTTTGCAGCTATAACCATGGGTGTTGACCACGATCTTTTAAAGAAGCCATAAAAGATGTTGGATGGCGTACCATTATGCAAAAAGAAATCAGTGTTTTTGAAGACAATGACATTTGGATTATGGAAAAACTACCTTCTAACAAGAAAGCTCTGGGTAGTAAGTGGGTGTATTAAATTAAATACAACTCTGATAGTTAGTATTGAGAGATTAAAAGCCAGACTAGTTGTCTTGGGCAATCATGAAGTTAAAGGAATTGACTATAATGAGACATTTGCCTCAATAGAAAGAATAATGACAATTCAAACTTTCTAATTGTTGCAGCCTCGAAGAATTGGGAGCAACATCAAATGGATGTACATAATGCTTTTCTTCATGGAGATTTAGACGAGAAAGTCTATGAAACTAACTCTAGGTTTTACATCTACCTATTCCACCATGGTTCGTCTATGTAAGTCATTGTATGGTTTATGTCAAGCTCCTCGATATTGGTTTGTCAAGCTTACAACAACTTTAAAAGGGGTATAGGTTTCTATAATCCTATTTTGATTATTCTATGTTCACTTATGTTGATACAGGAATTTCGTACAACAATGAATTTGTTTGACGGGGATGAATACAGTGGTCAACCTGCAAAATGAAC
>JAOANK020849974.1:0-10221 GCA_026257165.2 Telfairia occidentalis | reverse complement strand
GATGTGGTCATCCATGTCCATACTTCTTAAACAAAAAATAATGGTCTTACGCCAATCATAATAGTTGGACTCATTCAACTTATGTTCCATGAACTTTGATGTGAGAGAGACCGTATTGGACAAAAGTATAGGTTGCGTATCAGCCATGGATAATGAAAACTTAAGATAAACCAAAATCGGACAAAACCGACCTAATTCAACAAAAAAACAGATCTGAATGAGGGCAAAATTGGATCTTTTTCTCAAATATCTTCACACCCGAGCAATATTTTCCAAAACAAAATATGCAAACAGGTTGGAAATCACAAACTGAGACAAACCCAATCGACAGAGATCAAAACGGAGCTCTGATGCTCCCTCACGCGCCGGCGAACGGCAACAGCGATTTTGCTCCTCTGACTGCAGCACTCCTTTCTAGGTGGGTGGTGTCGACAAACGGTCACTCTAACTCAATGACCCAAACTTCAAACCCTAGTCTCACTTGGGAGAGAAGAAACCTTAACGACAATCTACATCCTAGGAAAGCTCTGATACCATGTAACATGTGATTAGGAGAAAATATATTTTCTTATTCAGTATGAGAAGATCTCTATTTATAGATACACTGGAGAACCCTAATCTAACCTTAAAGGATGTACAATTACTATAAAGGACAAATACATAATAACACACACATATATATACATACCATAGCAGCCTAAAACAGCCAAAAGGCCTAACTATCCCAACGGTTATAAAGCTCATTTAATTCAATGACTATAAATGAAAATGGGGGAGGAGAATTACATAATAATCCCTACATCAATTCTTCCCTACCAAAAAAAACTAGCCCACGAGTTTATTTAGCTAAAGAAAATTTGTCCATAGAAAGTTGGGAATCTTGTCTAAAACAATTCTTTTCTATGATTAGAAAAAGCTTCAATGGAATATGTTGTTTTCAAAGCCAATCAAAACTCTAATGCAAGCTCTTATCACTAATTAATTTTAGATCTGAAAATTAGATCCTTTGGCTCTTGGGTTCTTGAAAATTATATAGTATCCTAACTGAAAATCCCCATCTAGATCCTTGAAACTCTGGATTTGGTGGCTAGATTTATTCAATACATATCCCTCTTTCACTATTTTGTTGTTCAAAGGGTAAAAATAAGGGCGTGGACTTCATTTCATCATAACTTTGCAGCTCCTTTTTGGTTGGTTCTTCAATTTCTGCAAAAAAGTCATTTCAAGCGAAACAAGATTTCATCTTCCTCATTGAAATATTCATCAAATCCATGAAAAAGTTTCTTTTTCTTTGCTCCAAAAACTAGAATCTTAAACTAAAACCTTTCATTTCGGCATTCTTGGAGTTTCATGATGAAAAGGGTTCCTAACCATTTTTAGAAGGTGTGCTCTCGGTTCTTGGAGCTATTTTGCATGTCTATCTTCATAGATTTGGTGTATATCTCCTTGGTAGAAATTGTCTTTGTTCGAACTTTCAGAATCTTGATTTATGAATACTGGAAATTGATGTTTAAAGGCCTTCTCACTTAATTTTCTTGTCTTCTTTCTGGAAAAATAGCTTGTTCTTGGTTGAGGGTGTGATCCTTCCACTCGGGTTGCCAACCCTTAGTTGATTGATATTCAAACGCTCGATTTGCTGTGTTATACTTCTCATCATGTGCTGGATTTTAGTCATTCTGCCATTAATTTCTTCACCGGATGCCTCAATCGACTACAAGCGTCGATCTAAAGCTCGACCGGTGGTAGAAGAAGCTTTTGCTTCCATGGATAAGTTGATCTTCATCGAACCTATGGACTTGAAAATTTTTCTTGGAAATCAAGATCTCGGATCAGTTGCTCTAAAACCAATTTGATGAACTATCAAAACTTCTGAAACTTTATTAATGAAAATCAATCTGAATTAAGAGTACAAGACTAATATTTATACTAGTTAGATCAAAGGCAGCCCAACACAGCTAGCCACCCAAGGTTACAGCAACCTAAAAACAGCTAAAAGGCCTAACTGTCCTAGTGCCTCTAAAGCTCATTTAATCCAACGACTACAAATAAAAATAGGGGAGGAGAATTACATAATAACCCTACATCATAATTCTTTGATCAGTTTGAAGTAATTTAGTTTCTTGGATCAAAACAATTGCTGGACATAGATTGAAAATAGAATTCTTCACAAGAAAATGCTTACTTTTATCCCCCATGCCTCCATTCCAGGTAAGAATTTTCATTATGCATTTAAAGCTGGATCTTTATTGCTTCTAGTGATTACACTAAGAGAACTGACTCTTGCTTTTTGATCTTCCTCGTGGGTTTTGAAGAAGATTTGTCCATAATCGGATTGTTAGGACTGATAGGAATTACAGAAATTCCAGATTTCTCAAAGAATTCTCCAGCCAATGACATTTTCGAAACTAAAGGTGTCAATTGCAGGTTTTCATTATTGACAGTTGATTCAGATCAGATGGTTGGTCATTTATTTGAATAAAATCTTCCAGGACCATTACAAAGTCCTTTTCAAAGTCAATCGTTGATTATTGGAATATGGACTCCCAACTTCAATGCTACTCGCACTAAATGTCCAAAATCAGATTGATTAGAATCTTGAGTAGGATTAAAATCATTAATGTTGGAAGAATGAACTATTCCTTTTTCCAATCGTTGAGATTATGAAAAGTACATGAAGATGTACAAGACCCAGGCCTTATAATAGGGCTCTTTAATTGGTCAGCTGACAAAGAGTAGTTTCAAAAAGATTTAGATTTTACGGTCTTGATAACCATGTTTGTTTTGAAGGGACAATTTATAAGAATACTTGAGAATATTTGTATGACTATTTGTTTTTGAAGGATTTGTGTATGAGAATATCACACGATTATATATTATATCAATAATGCCCTTGCCAACTTTTAGATATTTTATATATCAGTTTAATATAATTTAAATTTATATAACATTTTAGTCTTTATTAAGTTACTATTTTATTTTTATGTCAATTTAGTTTATACTAATTTTATTTTTTATTTTGTAAAACAAATTAACTTATATTAATTTGAGATTTTTTGTATGAAGTATTGCATATTAAATATTAATTTAAGTTTGAATTTATTTTTTCTCCCAAAAATGACCATTGATATAATTAATGGTGTTTGGATTATATTTGCCACATTCTCAATTAGATTTTTTTTAGAGGAATTATAATTGTTTGTAATTGATTTTATTTTGTATGTTTTGAAATGTATACTTAGTATTACTTTTAAGACAAAATACAAATAAATAACTAAAAAAAGCCAATTTTCAAGGGACGTACGAGGGAGAAAACTAACTCATAACAAAAATATGAAGTAACTATTGTGAAGATAAATAAAAAAAACATTCCACTTTAAATTTCAATCGAAACATAAATTGAGATATTATTCATTTTAACTAAAAGTTTATTTTATATCTAAATGTAAAATATAAATATAGTTAATTGCCAATTATTGTCTAAGTGCATGAATACAATAATTTATTTTTAGTTATAATATAAAAAGTGTGAAATAAAAAAATTGATGAAAGAAAAATATATAAAAAAAGAAGGGTAAAATCGTCACTGGAAGATGCTCTTGACATGGCATCCATAATAGGATAGATGTCCCACATATGGGCACCCTAAGATGCTCCGGCGTTTGAGGATAACTAGATACCCTAAATTATCCCAAAACAAAACGGTGTAATCCAGATGCCCATCGCATGGGAATCTCGGATTCCTACCAAACAAACGCCCTCTAAGTGCCTCCAAAGCCATAGGGTAGGTAACATTCTTCCAACGCTTCTCGACATGGTTCACTACGCCTATTACACTCCAACCACATTAATAAATTGGTGGTTGTTCGCCTAAGGAACTACAATATTAATATAAATTTTAAAATTTACTACCGTGTTAGGAAAAAATATAAATAACCTTTTAAAGAAATCTTTATGAACATTTTATTTTTGACTTGTGATTGCTTAATGCATTGTTCATTTACATATAAAATTGGTAAATGCATAGAATTTTGGAATGAATTGTCAAATGATTCCAAGTTGTTGATATCGATAACTGTTTTATCACTTCTGGTACCATCCATCTCATTATCAACTGAAATATTGTTAGTTCTTTCCTTAATATGCTTGGTTGTGGAACAGGTATCCAAAGATGTCAATTTTGAGGTTCTACGTGGCCTTGCAAATGCATTACTTGGTGCTGGGAAACCAGATGAGGTTAGTTACAGTATTAGAAATTACAGGTTCACAATAAGAAAAAACAATTAAAAGAATAAAAAAGTTAGAAGATATTACATCATAAGAGTAATTTAAAATAGAAAAATTGTCTCTTTTCATTTCATCAATGAAAAGTTCCGTTTCTGGTAAAAAAGAAGATAAAATAAAAAACCTTTTTTTTAATAAGAGACAAACTTTTCATTGAAAGTAGGAAATGATTACATAATTTCAGGAGTTCAAAAGAAACAAACTTCAGGGGTAAGAGAAACAACCGACCAGTAGGAGAGGTACCACCAAGGAGCTGCAGCAGGTTGCTTTTTGAATCATCATGAGAAACCCAACACAAATTAAAAATTTGAAGCAAAGAAATTCATAGCCTTGAAGCATAAGAACAATGAAACAACAAATGAGAATGATCCTCAAGGGCTGAAAAACAGAGGAAACACACTGATGGCTGCAAAGCTGAATGCTTTAGTTTCCTTTGAAGAATTTACATTGTATTTAGATGCCCGAAGAGTACAATCCAAGAAAGGATATTCACCTTTTTTGGAGCTTTCGTCTTCCACAAAGCAGAAAACTGATCTTTGGAAAGGACTTGTTTAGCCTAGAGGAATTTAGTCATGGATTTATCTGAATACTGACGAGAATTGTCAAGATTTCATCGTAGCTTATCCTCAACATCTCTTAGAGAAACAAAATCTAAAAGAGAAGGGAGAGAAGTGTATTCAACTAATCCATCATCTTTTAAATTTCTTCGAGTCTCAATATGCCAAGCCCCAATATTGAAATCCGAAGCTTCACTAACAGCACACATAGGTTTAGAAACGACCTTAAAATAAAAAAGAACTTGATACGGCACACCACAGAGAAGCTTGACTTTTGGCTATATCCACCCTTTCACTCCACTCGAATGACTTGCCTCCGCTGGCATTATCCACAAAAGTTTGGCTTTACTCTTAAGTTTTGTTCCACAACATAGCTGAAAGATGTTATCCTCCGACCTTTTATCGAATATCTAAGAAATATTAAATACTCCGAAAATTTGTCTTCCTCTTCTTTAAATCATAGGAGACAGGTTGAAGGACTGAACATCTATAAGGAAATTTCTTTTGTGAGCTATCCACGGTGTTTAGAACACTGAACTACCTTGGCTATTCTAAAATATTGACGTTTCTTGAGCTTTTTGATTTCCAAAAGGCCTTTATCCTCGCCAGAAATAGAAACTACCACAAGGGTCTTCCTTCTAAACTCTTTAATGAACTCTTGAGGTGAGAAATATATGTTTTTAGTTCCAAAAAACCTCTAATCTCATTGATTTTTTCTGACCATAATTCTCTATGACGAGTCTCAAGTCTCAAGCCTCGAAACAATTTTTTTTTTTTTTTTTTTTGCAGAATTGCCACAGATAATGCTGGAAATTGGAACTCAGGAGGTTAATTTTCGACCAAAGTATCTATCCTCCAATTTCTTTTTTGTTTTGTTTTGTTTTACTTTTGAAAAAAGAACCGAATTTTTCATTGATAAATGAAAAGGAATAAGGTTGTTCAAGGATGCAAGTTCCTAATGGGAATGAAGAGAAACAAAAAATCCAAAAAAGGGCAATAATTCAAAACCAAGACTAGTGCTGGAGTAGTTTTGTCAGCCTAAAAGATATAATTTTGTTTCTTATGCCTTCTTGTTCTCTTAGTTCTTTCTTAATTTGAATTATTGTTTCTCTTGTTGCTTTTTTTCCTCCTATTGGGAGTTTGTATCTTTGAACATTTTTTCTCCTTTTCATTCATCAATGAAATGTTTGTTTCTGGTTCAAAATTCCTTATTACTTTGGTTGGTACCACAAAACAACTCTTTTTACTAAGGTAAGACGAATTGAAGATCTCTACAAACCAATCATTCTAATTTAGCTGTTTTTTTGTCACGAAAGATGGTGTCTTATGCACTATCATCTCAAACAAAACTCATTATCTTCTGAGTGCTAAAATGTCTGGATTTCAATCTTATCGTGGTGAAGAAAGATTCTCATTATAATTTTTTTAATAATCTCTCGGTGAAATAAATTTTAATTTATAAAATATAAATATCCATGCCTCAAATACCTTTTTAAGCATCATCCAACTGAGATACTTTAAGAGAGGAGCAAGGGAGAAAGTTGAGTGTTGTTAAGAGAAGTTTATTCACATGAAAAGGTAAAAAAAAAATAATAATAATAAAAAATAAGAAATAGAAAATAAAATTGTATATAAAATTGAATCAAAAATCAAAATGTATTCCTTGTTGCAACTTAACATAAATGAAAGCATATTACCGGAATTTTTATTGATCTACGTGTCGTGCTACTTTTAGTAGCAGTCTCACATATGTTTACTTCATGGAATAATTATTGCGCTCCTTTGGGTGCTCTTTTCATAATTTCCTTGAAAGGGGTAACCAAAACTAGAGATTTACCTATTTATGGTCGAGTACAGTTTATTTTCATTTTGTCCGTCCCAAATCAATTGCTGGGGGTGGTTGTAATAGTTTGATTGTGTTGGCTCTTGGCAGTGATTGACCTATCGATCCTTTTACTCCTTAAGGATCTAAAGTATTTTTGCATTCATGCTTCTGTTTAATTCCGTTGATTTCACACATGCTTCCTTTCGCTGCAGGCTGTTCAATTCCTTTTGGACTCCCGTGAACGTCTTAAAAACATAAAACTAGGAGGTATGGCTGAGAGCAACAAGATGGAAACAAAATTATTGATAGATCCGATTCAAGTGAGTTTAGTGAACAGTATTCCACCCCCCCCATACACACACGCACGTACGGGAAAAAACAAAAGGAATGAAATCTGAACCTAACAAGTCAAAGGCACATTTATAGGCTATTTATAAAAATAAATGCGAGTAGTATCATACTATGTTTAAATTCTATTTTGGTCTCTGAACTTTCAAGTTTGTTATATTTTAGTCATTGAACTTTTAAAATGTTTGTTTTGGTCCTGAACTATAAAAAAGTAACCATTTTGGTCTCTATTTTTATTTTATTTTTAACAAGTTAATAATATAGCCTCAAATATATGAATACGTATGCTAATGTGAGTATGTATTTAAGTCATTTAAGTTGAAGACAAGCATCAAACAAATAGTTATTAGATGATAAGATTATATACTAAGGACCAATTATTTTTTATAAGTTCAAGGACTAAAATAGATATTTTGAAAGTTTAGGGACCAAAATAGACATTTTAAGAGTTCAGGGACCTAAGTAGAACAAACTTAAAAGTTTAGAGACCAAAATGAGATTTAAACCATCATACTATCATAGTATAGTATAGGAAATTTTCTCTTACCTCTCCCAAATGATTTCTTTTTTTTTACTTGAGAATGGCTCGTCATGGTAGTGCATAAATAAGTTTTTTCAAAAAATAACTTCTTGTTTTTTTTAAGAGTGCAATCCATGTGTTTGAGTGTCCAGATGTGTTCGTGATTTATCTATGACATGTCTGAAACTAAAAAGAAAATAAATAATAAAAAGTAGACACTCCTTTTTGCATGTTAGACACGTGTCTGTGTTGCCTAGATCTACATTCGCATATTTTCTTCTTGATCCAACAAGCCCCCGTCTCCACCCAACTTTTTTAATAAAGAGTTGTCTTTCGTTTGGCATAAAATCTTTTGCAGGTTGAGTTACTGCTTGGAAAGTCCTACTCAGACTGGGGACATATCGGTGATGCTATATCTGTGTATGATCAACTTATCACCAGCCACCCTGATGACTTCCGTGGTTACTTAGCTAAGGTCTTTTCCTCTCTTCTCTCTCTCTCTCTCTCACACACACACACACACTCACACAAAGGCAAACAACATAACATCCACGCCTTTTGGTTTTACAATTTCATGGGAAAAGGAGGATATGTTTTATTTTTATGATTTCTGGGTACCATATGAACAAATAAATTGCTGTAAAAGTGGAAGAAACAATGTTGTGATGTTACCGCCTTATTACTTTTTAAAATCATTATTTTGGGATTCTGTTAGAATTTTTCCAATGCGTCTGTCTTCTTAGGAACAATGTAATGCTTACTTGATCTATTTCATTTCCATGAGAAATTTTAAGGGTGGAGACCGGGGTGGGAAACAGGTCACTTTTGCATATAGCAAATGGGAAGTTGAATCAATTTTTGCTTTAGAGTAAAACATTGATGCGGTAGGCAATGAAGTAACATGAATTTAATTATTTGTTTCTAAAGAGTATCTCATTTTCATCTCCTTGTAACTTTGTTGGTAGATGTTCTATGTTTAGGCATTTAATATTTGAAGGTGCACCCACCATATGGTTTGTATTTTAACCCTCTTTCCTTTAAAAGTCATCTCCAAGTTCACTTGCTTGATTAAGGTAGCAAATCTTGTATTATGAATTTACAACTAAGAGATCTAATGAGTTTTCTTTGATGATACTTCAACAGGGAATTATTCTGAAGGAAAATGGCAGAGCTGGAGATGCTGAGAGAATGTTCATTCAAGTGAGTATAAGAGTACCTATGCCAACACCTGATTAGGCACGTCTATGTGGTGATTCTTTTAACCATACATGATAATATTATGATAAAAGCCTAATAGCTAAAATATATTGAAATATAAAAGATTAACAAGCTACAAGGTAATCTAAGTATTCAAGGTACTTAGAGCCTTCTCTCTCTTGAGTATACACACACTCAACCCCTAATTTAAACTAAATTAATTGCTTACTTCCTCTCATCTATTCTATTTGACCATCCTCAAGTTCATGGCACCCTCCAAAAACTTGAAAATTTGCAACATTATCGAACCCAGGTGGATAGGTGTGTCGACAAGGTGTTCGGTGAACGGCGGCAAATGACAACCGACCATAGTACCGCCAATGGTTCGAGCTAAGAAAGATGGCGGCGGCTAGATTTCTCCCTTCTCAGGTCGGATTCTAGATTCAAATACAGAAGGTTGACATTGTTTCAACCTTTGCCTTAAAAAGGAAATGGGTTTCAATGTAAATCTAGCACCAAGTCCCGCTTAATGTTAATGTTACACTTTTCTAAACCCATGGCCGCCCCACTTTCTGACACATGATTAAGGATTCTTTTCCCCTTCTCTTCAAGAAATATGCATCGACGCCTACCCTAGGTTTTCATCTCAGTCCACCTTTGCATTTGTCTCTGGCGATGGCCTCGCTCACAAATTGAAGGAGGGGCCCCTCTAAAGCGTTGCTGCATATGCGGGTCAACAATAAGGAGTTATTGACCTTTTCAGGGTCCACGGTATGGCGTGTGGCAGGGGGTCGGTCACTACTTCTCGATTTAAATCACTTAGGTTCAATTTGATCATGTACAATCAATCGAGAAAAAAAAAAGCTCAAAGAGTGAAAAATCGGAATTTTTTGTGGGATTTCCGATCTATGACAGGGGTATGGAGTCGAATCCCTCAGATTCCACACAGGGTCCACGTAATGGGTGCATAAATCATTTATGCTCTACCACTTGAGCTTAGACATTTGTAACCTTTGTGGGATTCACTAATCTAGGAATAAACATTGTGTACTATGAAATTGACACTTATGATTTTGGGAAGGCCTTAAGCAAGGGAAGTAAGCACACCCAAAGACTCTAAGAAAATTGTTATCCGGTTCTTTGCCAAAAGCCTTTTGCCAAGGTGTGAGAGATTGTAAAACTGGTGTTGGCAATCTATTGAAAAGGACAGTTGAAATAAAGGTATCCCACCAATATCTTAGAGGCATGTTTACTTGTGCAAGTAGTATTAATCCCATTTCTACAATATGTCGATTGTTATTGTGAGAACAAGTGGGCAGAATACTTCCTTTCTTCTATACACTAGAGAAAAGTATATATAAGCATACATGGAAGCCCTAAACTAATAATGGGAAATTACAATAAAGGACAAAAGAATAATAAACTCATATTTTACATAAATATACTATAACACTCCCCCTCAAGTTGGAGCATATATGTTAATCATGCCCAAC
>JAOANK020849963.1:0-10221 GCA_026257165.2 Telfairia occidentalis | reverse complement strand
TTTCCCTTCAATCATTTATTTTGGGATCATTAAACTACCATGAAGGGAGTCAAGGGGAAAAATTAGAGTAAACACGTTGGCTTTGAAAATCAGTGAGACATAAATATAAAATATCATAAATGTATACTTAACTAATTCATAACCATAGTTTTCTTTATAAAATTATAATTAAGCTATTAGATCTTTCTTATAGCAATTTGAACTCAAATGGAATGACTGGACTTATCTAAAAGTAGATACCCATTAAAATAACAAAGGAAAATTGATGAATTTATGCTGGATCCTTTAGCTCACAAGGTCGTTTGATGATAAAAGGATACACAAGTGCATACACACATAACACATATATTAAACATCAAAGTAACATGAAACTGCACATCAAACTAATTGTATCAAAATCTAGATCTACCTGCAACCAGTACTTGGGTACCAATGAGCTTCACATTTTGTTGTGCCACAAGTCTGTTTTTAGAGAACACATAATCATAATCATGAATAAATGTATTAAAAGTATGGGTATTTGTTTAGAAAATACTGAAAAACGTCTCTATATGGAAACTTGGAAGCGCATACAAAAATAAAAAAGATTATCTATATTCTAGATTATTTTATATGAAGCAAAGACCATATAATGAGTGAAAACTAATTGATGAGTGGAAATTGATAAAGTTGATGCAAAACACATTTTGTTAGAGCATCGAGCTCTCAAACGACCATCAAAGCATCAGTGAGTGGAGCCCAAGGTGGAACCAAAGCAGAAATAACTATATTCTCATTAGACAAAATTAAAAAAAAAAAAATTGCCCACTGCCCTTCGCTCTTCGTTTTTGGTCCTCTCTCTCTTGTGGTACGTAGTCCTCTGGTCGCATCTCTCTCTCTCACACTCTACCCTCTTCTCCTCATAGCAGCTAACAATTGTGTTTGCTATCTAGACAAACAATTGAGAGCAAAATAGAAGTTGGAGGGTTTGGATCGCAACCGATTGGATTTTCCTTCAATTAGGTTGAACAATTCTGCAAAAATGACCTACGAAATCAACAATTGTGTGAAAAACAAAATAGTGAGATCAGAGACTAGAAGATGAAAATAATAGAGGAAAGGAGAGGAACGAAGAAGAGAAAAACTCGAGGAGGGTTAGAACCCTAAAATGTATCGCCAGATCTGACGCGTCACCAATGGCTTCTCCACCGACACTTTCGATTTTTCAGCTCTCATCCAGCAGCCTGATCTCAATCCCAACCCCCCATTACCACCTCGGCCTTCTACGCATGTCTCTCTCATTTCTCCTCCTTTGTCCACCAAGACTTCTCCCACTGCCGCTCCTCGTTGGAGCTCATCGATCGAAACTCTTTGGCTTGTCCTAATACTCTAGTCAAAGCCTATTCCAGATCCACAAGAAATTCTCATAGTTACGTATTCGCATTGCATTTTTTCTTTCTATAATTTTCTTTTATCACTACACCTTTCCTTTTCTTTTTTCCTTTTTCAAAATTTTAGGGGACGCGCGCTTTTTCAGCTATAATTTTAATAGCTGTATTTACAAAATGCTATATTTAAATGTTATGGAAACTAATATTTGTTGTAGTGGATAATCATCACATACATGAATTGTAACATACATACATCATCTGACTTAAGCCTTTAAAACAGGTTTGTAAGCATAGTCACTTACCTCCAATGAGTCCTACAATTCCCTTAACGAACCGATCTAAGAAAGCTTGGTCAACCTAAAAGCCAAACACATAACTCATTTTAGTAAACTATCATAAACTAGATTTTATTGATTTTTGGGGTTAGATCTAAGGGACAAATACTACTGGAAGCTTACTATCCAACATCGGTCTAACGTGCCACCACGATTTGAGTCACGCACCCCAAGATATGATTCTATAGATCACCAAGAGTTCAACACCACTGACAGCACCCAATTTTGACACTTCATGCACTGGCAATCGTCGTTCAAAGTTAGCGCTTGTATATCCTACACACCACCACGTACAGTGGCTTTTGGCTGTGTGTGTGACTTCTTAGGTGCTCCATTTGGTATTTTGCTTCTTCCAACGTATAGTTATGGTCGACGTGGTCCTTTTCCAACCTTCACCACCCTCAAAAACCACTTTTATTATTGGAAAAGAGAGAAAACAGAGAGTAAAGGATAGATAAGCTGAGACATAAATAGAGAGAGAGTGTGTTGCCTATTGTTGGTACTATTCATGCCGTCAACAATTGCTATAGCCATAACCAACTGAAATGAGAGAAACTTAAGAGAGAAAACAAGAAAGAGAAAAAGAAATAAAAAGTGCACCTACATCGTGAGGAAAAACAACATCGAGCCGCAACCACCATAAGCCTACATTGTCGGTGAGACTAAGTTGGACGTGGGTAAGGGAGAGAATCACCATGAGAGAGGTAGATCGTGAGAGGGAGAGAGGATTTGGGGTGAAAATTTGAAAAGAAAGGTGAAGGAGCAGATTTTTTTGGTTAGAAAGAAAATTGGGTTTCAACTCTAATATTATATAGAGTTCCCCTCAAAACCCTAACCCTAAAGTCTCTTAATTTATTTACAGAAATGCCATCAAGCTAGTTTTATTTCTCTTTTCCAATAAAACCCAAAAGTAAATGGGAGATAGAATAAAATAAAAATATGTATTAAAAACATAATAAATGTGTGCATTAAAAAAAATAGAATAAACACACTACAGAATAAAATAATTACATTATTATTGAAACATAATGGAAAGAAATAAAACAGGTTTTGAAAAAAAAAAGGAAAAAGAAAAAAAAAAGATGAAAAAATGTGGGAGGACGAAGAAAGGACAAAAGAGAATAAACAAAAAGAGAAAGATAAAAAAGAACCTATGAAGAATGACTCACCCATGGAGGCAGAAGAATCGCATGTAATAGAAGAAGAATTTTGTTACTCACCCATATTGTTAACAAACGAAGGAAAAAGGAAGGAGAAATTGAAGGGAAAAAACCACCCAAAAGAAAAAAAATAAATAAGAAATGTGATTTGAAAACAAAGTGTATAACAATGTTTAGATTTAATAAATATTTTATTTTTAAAAAAACCAAATGTTATGGAAAAGATCCTCTTTCTCCAGAGGATAGATGTTATAATTGACTAACTGTGGTGACAACATAGCGACATCTGGAGGCATGGACGCTAATCGCAAGAGTTAGGGAACTCATCAGAGAGGATGACGCGAGGACCTCTCTGATGAGTGGCATGCTTGAGCTGGACTCACCAGATTAGTCGAAGGACACAGCCATGATGAGCTAACGCCAAGATAGCCCATAAGCTGCCAGGTGGGTTGCACAAAGCGACGTGTTGGTATTCCAAAAGGTTCCACCACGAATAAATACGCAAGCTTCAATGGTAAGAGGTAAGCAAGTGAACTCAAGCCAATCATTGCTGAAATTTGAACTCCAAAACTCCTAACTTAAGCATCGGAGGATACTTGGCCGGCACCACACCGGTGTCAAGTTTATCTTGCAGGAAGAAAGCCCTTGAAGAGATCCGAGCCGCCTTTCTCAGCCTAAGGCTAGGCTCTTCAATTTCACTCTTTTCTCTTGTGTCCGTAGTTATACCCACGAACACCAAATATCAAATTTTGAAATTTGTTATTGAAGATTAGGTTTTTAAAATAGACAATGAAGATTTGACCGATAAAAAGAAATTAAGAATGAACACAAATTTTAAAATCAAAGTCTGCGACATAACTTTTGAAATCAAATCTCTCATAATTATAGTCGAGACAAGTATAGAAGAAAAAAATGATTAAAATAATAGACTATTATATATTTATAAATATTCTGAATTACAAATCGCTTAGTAGTTATTTATTTTAGGTGGTATACCATTGTGCTAGGCCCAACCCGGTTTTCAAAAACATAAGCCCTCGTTTTAAAGACTCACCATACATTAATGATATTATATATAAGTTAAATTATAAATTTGTTCCACATAATTTTAAGAGATTCTTATAAAAAAAAAATTTTAAGATTCAATTTAGTCTTTATAGTTCATACTTATTTTAAATTTGATCCTTATAGTTTAAACTTAGTTTGAATTTAGTCTTTATAGTCTTAAAAGTTTTAATTTGATTTATTTTTTGTTTTTCAATAAAATTTTAATTTGATTTCTATAGTTTTGTAACGACTCGACTTTCTAAGACCCAATTTCCTAAGATCGTCAAACTCATACATGTTTAAAACGATGCAACAACTTGAGTTTAGCATTTAGAAATTTACTTGATTTAAAAGTAGTCAAATTAATAGAGAAATAATTAAATATAAATTACCGGGATCCCAATTTATATATAAAAAAAAAACATAATAATATATTACTGAAAATTCTCAAAGAATTAATAAGAATGCTAAAACTCATAATGGTTTAATAATACAAAAATATAACTAAATAAATAATCTAACATAAATTCGAATACGGAAATTAAAACAACTAAAATGCGGAAAAGCTATGCGACTTGACCATGACTCCATCACAATCGATCCTCATCAGCCATCTAGAACGCCCTTGCCTTTACCTAAAAAAATTAAAGAAAAAGGTTGAGTATGTAAACATACCCAGTAAGCAACCCAACCCACGGTTGGACATGCAAACACACACAATCATGCAATGCTCATGCAGGACCTATTTCTAGCATTTTTCAGTCTGGGCTACCAGCCAATTCATTATTCAGTCTACGCTGGTATCCAATTTATTATGACATTATGACATGTCATTTAAAAATCCTTTCTGTGATCGCACACCCTTTTTCCTTTCAAATGCCGCCTCTAGAGTACTAATGTGAGACTTCTCAAGAGGTTCTACTACTATCTGATGATGAATGACACTCAATCAGTGTAGCCAGGCTCCCTCCCCAAAACATCGACCATCTAAATCAGAGGAGGCTGTCACTCATCATTTCAATCGGTGCAACATACAACAGTCCATGCATAGGTCCCAACTATCTTATCAATCATATTGAACACAAGTTATATTCATGAAATCTTATAACACCTAAGGCATCAATACATTCATCAATCGATGTCTCTAATAATCCACATGCTTATACATATCATGACATTCAATCTAGTAATTCGACAACAAGAATATAAGATCATATAGGTATGCTCATCATCATCATGTAACGCTTATACACAATCAGATATTCTAACATGAAAATTATCATACAATTTACCTATCCTACCCCGAACGCTTCTCCGTGAGCAGAGCCCCTTACCTTGGCTTTCTAAATAATCCTAAATTAATTTTACTAGCTTGATATCCGTTCCTCAACAATTTTTTGAGCTCACTGTTTGGAATTGTCGTTGTTACTATCCACAAGCCACCGCCGATGGGAGGAAGAGAGAGAGAGTGAATTTGTGAAAGATGAATGATGGAGGAGGGGGTTGGCGTGAAAGAGAGAGGGAAAAGAGGAGAGGAAAATTTCTTTTGAAAAGAAAAAGACTTAGTGGTTATGGTTTTATAACATGCATATTTATAGGATTTTCCATAAATTATAATCCTATTTCAAATAAAACTACTTAATCACTTAATAAATAAAAAATAAATAACAACCATTAATAACCAATTCAAATAACGGGATGTTACAACTTACTCTATTTAAGAACTTTCACCCCCGAAAGTTGCTAATTCTGGAACAACTCTAGGTATTTAGTTTTTATATCTTCATTTCGTTCCCAAGTTGCCTTTTCCAGCTAATGATTCCTCCAAAGAATCTTTACTAAAATGATCCCGCGGCTCTTAATGGTCTTCATTTACCTGACAAGAATTTGAATAGACTTCTCTTCATAGCTTAGGTTTTCATTAACCTGCAAAGGCTCATAATCTATTACATGAGATGGATCCACTGTGTATTTTTCTGTCATGGAGACATGAAGGACATTATGAACTGTCGAAAGGGAAGGCGGTAAGGCGGTAAGGAAAAACGACAAGACCGATCCGTTCTACAACCTTAAATGGCCTAATGAAATGTGGGCTAAGTTTCCCTTTCCATCCAAACCTTAAGACTCCCTTTGTAAGGTCCACTCGCAAGAACACATGCCTGCTACAAACTCTAAATCTCTTCGTCTCGTATCTGCATAACTCTTTTGCCTACTCTCTATTGTCAGCATTCTCGCCCCGATTCTTATTATGACCTCGTTTGTGATATGAACTAATTCAAGCCCTAAGAGTGTCCGTTCGCCTACTTTTCCTCAACACACAAACGTCTTTCGCTTCTTCCCATAAAGTGCTTGAAGTAGTGACATATCAATGGTCGTCAGGTAACTGTTGTTACATGCAAACTTCATTAGGTATAAGTGTGAGTCCCACCTTCCTGCAAAATCCAGTACACAGGCCTGCAACATATCCTCCAATGTCTGGTTTAATCATTTTGTTTGACTATTATTTGTGGGTGGAAGGTTATGCTAAAATCCAATAGTGTGTCTGCCGCCTTTTGTAACCTCTTCCAGAAGGTGGGGGTGAATCAGAGATCCCTATTTAAGACAATAGGGATGGGCATCTCGTGCAGTCTGACTACCCTCTTCGTGTTCAGTTGCGCAAACTGCTCCATAGAATAAGTAGATTTCCCAAGGAGAAAATGTGTTGACTTAGGAAGCCTATCTATTATAACTGAAATTACGTTATAGCCCTTGGTTGTCTTCGGCAACCCTAGTATGAATTCCATGAACATGTATTTCCACTTCCATTTTGGCATGCTTAAGGGTTGCAATAATCCTACTGGCTTTTGTCTTGGTGCCTTCACATGTTAGCAAACTAAACATTTGCTTACAAACTCTTCAACATTTATTCATGCTAGGTCACCAGTAGATTTACTTTCAGTCTTCATACATCTTAGTACTGCCTGGGTGTATGGAAAATGGTGAGCTGTGAGCTTCCATTAATAATTCGTTCTTAAGACCAACCTTTTGAGGTACACATAGACGTCTATGAAACTACAGTCCAAAGTCTCGAGACATCATGAATTCTTCGGCCAGCCCTGACTGCAACGGCTCGAACTTTTCAACTAAGTATTGATCTCCCTACTGGCCATAGATGACTCATTATCTTAAGCTAGATCTAAAAGTCATCTAAGACAACTACTATTATTATCTCTTCTTGCTTCACGCCTCTCTGTATCTGGGTTTTGGTAGTGATCAATGCCGAAGTGTGGGCCATTTTTCTAATCACGGCGGCTCCCATTTCATTAGCCTTACTTGGATGGTATAGAATTTCGCAGTCATAGTCTTTCACTAGTTCGAACTACCTTCGCTGTCTCATGTTCAACTCATTCTGAGTGAAAAAGTATTTTAGACTCTTATGGTCCATGAAGATCTGGATTTTCTCGCCATACAGATAGTGTCTCCAAATCTTCAATGCATGCACCATTGCTGCGAGCTCCAAGTCATGTGTAGGGTAGTTACGTTCATAGTTCTTCAACTGGCGGGAAGCATAGGCGATGACCTTGCCATGCTGCATTAATACGCATCCTAGCCCTTTCTTCGAGGCATCGCTGTATACAACAAAATTACCAATGCCCTCTTGTACTTTAAGTACCGGTGCGGTAACCAACCTCTACTTAAGTTTCTGGAAGCTTGCCTCGCATTCTTCATTCAAGTAAATCTATTGTCTTCTCATGTCAACTGTGTCAAGGGCGCAACTTTTCCGGAAAAGTTCTTAACAAATCTCCATAGTAGCCTATTAGACCCCAAAAAAACTCCTAACCTTGCTCACACTCGTCGGGCAAGACCAATTGATCACAGCTTCTACTTTAGCTAGATCTATTGAAGCGCCGTCTTTGGATACCGTGTGTCCAAGAAAAGGCACTTGGCTTAGCCAAAATTCACACTTAGAGAATTTGGCATATAGTTTGTTAGCCTTTAATTTGGTCACAACCTTTCTAAGGTGTTCTTCATGTTTTGCATCAAACTTAGAGTAGACCAAGATGTCATTGATAAATACAACCACGAAGGTGTCCAAAAACTCTTTGAACACCTTATTCATTAGCTCCATGGACACTGCTGGAGCATTGGTTAGTCCAAAAGACATAACTACGAACTCATAATGCCCATACCTATATCTAAAGGCCATTTTTTGTAACGTCTTCGTCTTTTATCCTCATTTGATGTAACCGGACCGTAGATCGATCTGAGAGAAGACAGCTGCTCCTTGGAATTTGGTCGAAGAGATCATCAATTCGTGGAAGAAGGTACTTATTCCTCATTGTCACTTTGTTCAACTCTCGATAGTCTATGCACAATTGCATTGACTCGTCTTTCTTCTTCACGAACAGCACTGACGTGTCTCAAGGTGCGTCACTGAGACGAATGAACCTTCTGCCTAGTAATTCTTTAATTTTGGGTCTTCAGTTCCTTTAACTCAGTTAGAGCCATTCTATAGGGGGCCTTAGATATGAGAGTGGTTCCTAGTTCAAGCTCGATACTAAAGTCTACCTCTTAGGTTAGCGGTAGTCCTAGAAGATCGTTTAAAAAAATTGTTTACGAGCTCTTTTACTATGGATACTAAGTCCACCTTTGCTTCAGCATGCCTAGTGTCAACCACATTGGCTAATAGCTTATAGGCTCCTGGTAAGTCAATCTCTCCTCCTTCAGTGCGGATACTACCCCGTGCACAAGTTTTGATCTCTTAAACTTGAAGCTTGACTCCGATGGTGGGTTGAAGATTACTTCTATATTAAAATAATCAAATAATGGTGTGGTTTGCAGCTAACCACTCCATGGCAAATATAACATCGAAGTCAAACATGTCCAATACTATTAGTGTCACATCTAATAGATGATCTGATACTAATACTTTACAGGCTTTTACAGACCAAAAAACTAGCATCACCACCTCCGTTGGGGTGGAGACCGACATTACAAAGCCTAAAGGTTTCAGTTCTAAACTAGCTTCTCTTACAAAATATGTAGAAAAGAAAGAATGCAAGGAACCCGAATTGAACAATATAAAATCATAGTGTCCTAGAATAGGTAAGGTACTTGTCACCACAGAGTCAGAATTGCCTGCTTCTTACCAAGTGGTGGCAAACACCTTGCCTTGCTGATTGTTAGCTTGGGCCAAAGTGGTAGCCTAACTCGAGCTTTCTGCAGCGTTCTTGGGACAGGTTGAATCTATGTGTTCCTCTTGATGGCATTTGAAACATACCTTGCTACTGTTAATGCAACGTCCCTAATGCTGCTTTCCACAGTTCTTACACGTTGGCTTGTCTAGTCAGTGTTGTAAATTCATGCTCATATTTTCCATCAAGCGATTTCCGTGCTTCAGTTTCAAGAACTTGTTATCCTTTCTGAATCTCATCACTCTGGATAATACTGGCGAAAGAAAACTTCCTTGAATTGAAACCATGTAATTGGTCCCATAGCGACATTGATAGACCACTCAGCTGACTCCAACCATAGTATCGCGTCTTCTCTTAGCATGCATACTGCGAATTGCACCTTTTGTTCTTTAGGCAGTCCATACAACAGAAGATGACCTCGTGGGAAGACAATAATGCTTCTACCTTAGTTAGATCTACACATATGCTAGTGAAAATTTTGGGGTCATACTTTTGTAATTGCAAAGGTTACTTAGGTGGAGTAGACATTCCTCTACGGTCCGGAACCAACTGAGTCACCTGACTAGCCACAGTAGTTTGTATTAGCAATTACAAAGACTACAAATTCATAGATACTACTGTCGACTGCGCTTATTCTGCCTATTGCCCTATTGGCAGTTTCGTAAGTTACTTGTTGTAGAGGACTTCAGGTCGTTTCTCAAGTGGCAGAACATGAGATGTCGGCCAAGGGCCTGCTAGTTCGCTAACCGGTCGACCATTCCTCTCAGTTCCTTTTCTTCTTGGAGGCAGTGTCCTATAACTAAGTCCAATTGGCTATTCTAGCATACAATTTAGATTTTTACCACAATAACAATGTACAACATGCCTCACTAAAATAAAACAATTACTTCATACAAAATTGAAATATACATTCTAGGAAAAGAAGTAATCACATACCTGGTGGTGATGAGGTGATTATTATCTAGCCATGGTCACATTAATGCTTACAATGTAAGCAGTTTATAGAACTGTATTTGCTCTGATTCCAACTGTAACGACCTGACTTTCTAAGATTCAATTTCCTAAGATCGTGACAATCATGCATGCTTAAAACGATGAAACGACTTGAGTTTAGCATTTAGAAATTTACTTGATT
>JAOANK020849952.1:0-22590 GCA_026257165.2 Telfairia occidentalis | reverse complement strand
AAGATAAGAAAGAAAGAAAAAAAGAAGATAGAAATGTTGAAGTATAGTACTTGATGGGACTTGGGAGCGGAGCGAGAAGCAGAAGAGGGAAAGGGAGGGGAATCCATGGAGGAAACTTTCGGCGAAATGAGCAGATGTGCAGTGGAGGTGTGAAGCTTTCGAACAGGAGCGATTCTGTCCATTGAAGAAGAAAGGAATCGGGGACATTGGCGAGAAATTTGAAGAGGGAGAAGTAGTTTTTTAGGGTTTGCTTTGGCCGATGTTAAAAAAACGTCGGGGAAATCTTTGAAAAATGTCGGGAAATGACAAATTTTGAAAAGGTAAAGAAATGCCTTTAAAAATGTCGGGAAATGAGTACTTTTTGCCGACGTTTTTAAAAGACGTCGGAAAATTGTTACTTTTAGCCGACGTTTTTTAAAAACGTCGGGATAAGGTTACTTTTGACCGACGTTTCTAAAAGGCGTCGGGAGAGGAGTACTTTTGGCCGACATTTTTTAAAAACGTCGGGATAGGGATATTTTTACCGACGTTTTGTTCTTTCGTCGGGACAAGTTACGTCGGTAAAAAATAAATTTCTTGTAGTGACCATTGATACGGTATACTTTATAGTTGTTCAAATGGTTTTATCTGGAACATTTATGTGGTGTCATGTGAGTGGAGGTATCATATGCAATGGGATAACATAAGACTAGATCGTGATGTGTTATGCACTTTTCTTGTAAGACCATTAAAGAAAATGCAATTCATCACTAGGATGATCATAAGCTCATTTTGATCATAATCATGTGTGGTTATGAGCTTTTGCCTATGCGGGTGTGTTCTCTTATTCATTTAGGTGAGGATGTCTTGTATGTATGCTCAATGAGTCTTATGTCTTGGGACGTATTCAATTGGGGAGCTTAGAACACTTCTACACAGTGGAATTCACAACTACTCAACGCTAAATAGTGCAAAGTGTGCACTTCTCCATATTGAGTGTATTAATAAGTTATTCTCTTAATATACTAGTTTGGGGCTTGGATAATAAGGTATCTATCTTCTTGATACCTCAAGAAGAATTTCCATGATGAAATCATAAAAGACTATCAATTAAAGAACCAATAGAATTTAAGGAGTAATAGGTGGGGTGAGGGGTAAAATTGTAATTTTTCAACTAGCTAGAATCATGAGTCACTTTGTAAAAGATTAGATGAGCGATGATGGTTATATCCATGGACATAACTAATGTATAATGCATGGGAGTGCAACTCTTGGTTTATAATAGAGTCGTCTTGAGTTAATGGTGGAGTTGTTTAATGGAAGAGTTTAACTAACTAATATTGGGTGTTGGATATCAGAGCTGTAGTTTTATAAGGTCCCTCTATTAGCTCATTGACCTTTACTACGAACATTTAATTGAGAGAAAATTAAATAATAGCTTATTTAATTTTTAGTTAAATTATTAAATTTAGCTATTGATAATAAATTTATTTTATTATTAATTAGACTAATTGAACTTTAGAAGTTCAATTGGATAATTGGACTAAATTAAGGCCCAATTAGACATGAAAGAAACAAATTCGGTTTTGAAAGTCCAATGGGGCATGACTTTGTGCACGGATCCATGGAGCAATCCATGTACCCAAACCCATGGGATGAAAGCTAACCAATTTAATTATGAAAATTAATAAGTGGTTTAATTTTCATAATTTATAAAAAAAATAAAAATTATTTTAATTTTCAATAATACGAGAGTTAAAAGGCCACTAGTGTTTTGGCTTATATAAGGAAACATGTAGGTCAAACCTAGAGACCATATGAACACATATTCTCTTAACTTTCTCTCCTCTCAATAGCCGCCATTAGAGAAAGAACAATTCTTTCAAGGGCCAGTCGCGGTAAATCTTGGATAGCTGGAAAGATCAGTTAAGTCCATTTGCTCTCTTTTATCATCACAAAAGGTAAGGTTTTTCTAAACCCTCTTGTGTTTTTCAAAAATTCTTTTAATTAATACTTTTGTCATTGTGATCCACAACTTCTTATCGATTACGGGTGTTTTCACTACGCCCGGGCATGGGATCCAATTCGAACTTTCAACAATTGGTACCAGAGCGGTATTTGGCCTTATTTATTAAAAGGTATGGTGAGAATTTTGTTTTTAAGAAAATTATTTTCTTATCCATGTATTTGAGATGCATGTAGTTTGCAATTTGACTGTTTAGGCACTTTTTTTTACAATAGATTTATGTTTGATTAGATCAAATGTGAAGCCAATAAGGGTTAGAATTTTTCGTATTTTTCTTCAATTTTACTGTAATGATTGGGAGAGGCTCCATCAATTGAAGAAGAAGCTGTCAACGGTGGTAATATCTTAGGAGAATTGAAGGTCAAGATATATCTTGGAGTGAAATGTATAACTTGTGTATTCAATTTCTTAGTTATGCCAAAATATGTCAATCAAATTTGTTGCTTAGATATTTAATTTATATATGTGTATATGTTTTAAATAATTTTAAGTATATCATGTATAATTTATATTTTGCATGACGATGCATGATTAATTTATATTGCACAACAATTTGCCATATAAATTTAAATTCTCACCATAGGCCATGTATTAAAAATAATTATCATTTTAGTGGAATGTTGTGAATGCCCCTAATTAGATTAGGTTACATAATTTAGTTAATTCAATTTTAGAATATTTTTAAAATTGATTAGAAACTAAAATAGAATTTTAGTTAATTAGTTTTTAAATAGTTTAAAAACTTTTAGAAACTAAAACTATTAATTAATCTGGATTTTTAGTGACCTTAAATCTACATAGGTAAATTTATTTTTAATTAATTTTTAATTACATTATAAAAATTGCCTATAAGAGAACTAGGACTTCACTTGAATGGGGTTTTTAAATTAAGGTAACGCTTCAATCTGGGGACCCATCTAAGTGTTGACTTGATCAACGTTTTATTTAAATTCATTAAAAGGTACATAATGTGAATAGTTTTAATTAGATTAAAACTTGATAATTCATATTAAAATTAATCTAACTCACTTTAGGGGCTTTTTGTGCAAAGAGTGGACATATTAAGTCTGAGTTGTTTAGTTTAAGAAGTAGTTTTGTCTATGTTTGGAGTGCAGAGTTGTTTAGTCTGAATTGATTTGTCTGTGTTTGGAGTGCAGAGTTGTTCAGTTTGAGTTTGTATAGTCTGTGTTTGGGGTGTAGAGTGTTTAGTCTGAACTGTGAAATCTGTGTTTGGAGTGCAGAGTTGTTTAACATGGAGTTCTGAAGTTTGTATTTTTTGCTGGCTAAATTATTTGCTAGAATTTTCACAATTACAACTACATTGTATTGATTGTTTTAAAAAATTTAGATTACATCAAAATTTGTTTGTTAATTATAAAATTAAAATTTTAAATATATGATTTTTTTTAATATTTTAGAATTTATTTAACTGCAAATTTTGATCAACAAATACACAGGACTTTTAAATAAATAATTTAACATATAGAGAGAGATAGTGATACCATACAATATATATTACTTAAAAAATATATATAATTTATAGGTTAATTTTACCCATAATTCTAAATAAAAAAAATTAATCTTTTCATTTTTCTAAATTATATAATGTTCAATTATTAGCAAAATTGTGTAGTTTTTAGGTTTAATCTTTTCATTAAAAAAAAAACATCATACGTATATATTTGTTACTTTGATTGTGTCTAATTTTAAAATGAAACACTTTCTTTAATATAATTAATTTAAATTAAATATTATTTATTCTACTAATTTTATTTTAGTAAGTTCTAAACAGAATACAATTTAATTTTGTCACTTCATTTTGTGCAATATTTGATTTTATTGACATTGGTGAGTTATGAAGATTTTTCTATTTTGTTTAAATTAGTAGGTGAAAATGAAAATCTAATAGAGGTTAAAAATTACATTGATTATCTAAGTATATGGTCCAATTTAATGAAATTAAAAGTATATGGTGAAAATTGAGACAACTTATTTAGATGCAAAAATTATTTTTTTTGCTCTTAAATTTGAGTATTTTAATTAATTTGATTGAATTAAATGTTGAAATTTAATTATTTAAGTTTGACATTCTTAAATTTGTTTACTATCCAGACATAAATATACCTACATATAATTGAACTATAATTTATATAATTTTTTAATAAAATAAAAAACAATTGCAATGGGTAGCACTTTGTATTGGTGTATTGGCAAATATGGCATGAACTTTTCATTTATTGCATATATAGCAAATATTAAAAAAACATGTTTTATATATTTCTTTATTACAATTTTACCTTTGTTTTTTCGCGCACTTCTCTTTCTTTTTCTTCTTCGTATTTTTCCCCCCTTTCCTTTTTAGCTTTCATCTTCCGTGAGGCATTGATGTTCAGGCACGCCGATCGATCTTGAGGCACTGATCGATCTTCAAGCGTTGATCTTCGTCTATTTTTTGTTCTTCATCTTCTGATCAAGCTAAGGTTCGTCTTCTTTTTGTTCATCGTTCTCTTTCTTTTTTAGGTTTTTTTTTTCTGAGATTATGTTTTTCTTAATTTTTTGTTCTAATCTTTCTCTTCTTCTTTGATTTTTGATTTTTTTATTTTGTTTTATTATTTTCGTCAATCGGAGTTAATTTATTTCCGAAAGTTTTCACTGTGAATCTTTTCTTTTTCGTTGTTCCTTTGTTTTCATCTTCTTTCTATCTGTATATTTAATATAAATTTGTATTTCGTTTATATTCTTTGCAATTCGCTGATATATTATATGTAAATTATACAGTGTATATGTTTCAATTATGTTTGCTAATATACTTTGTCTGTTGTTAAATTAGTTGTGTAGTTTAATTGTTCTATTAGTATAATTGTTGATACATTAAATAAAATATTCAAATATTGGAATATATAAAGGAAAGTGTTACCCTGACCAATTGTTCATAGGTATGTAAGTGATATACGTTATATGAAAAGATTCGCCTAATGAAATATATTGATGATATACTTAATTATATATATATCAACATTATATATTTTGTTTCATAGTTTTTTTTTTGTATATTTATATACTAATATCAGTTTTAAATTGTTGCAGCTTTTTTTTGTTATGGGGACGCTTGCTATAGTTGTTTTTCATCGAGGTCAATGGGATGATAGACACTGTTATTTGAATTACCAAATTAGTGAAATTTTGGTTGATGAAGTGATGGTTTTTGAGAAATTTTTTAATTTGGTATTAAAGGAAGTTCAATTTGATGCATCTATTAGTACTCTTGAACTTATAGTTTTATTGGAGTTGGGTAGTAACAATGTTCAAAATTTTGTTGAGATCCTTGAAGATAAAGATGTTGCATGGATTTTCAGTTTGATTAAGGATAAAAGCATGAAATATCCCTTAGTTGCCCATGCTTTACCATTGGACGGAACCTCTAGTATTGTTCCATTTGTAAATGAGAAAGTGGATTCTGTTGTTTCTTCTTCTACTGTGTTTGAAAATGGTTTTGAAATTATCAGGGATATTCTTCTTAGTGGTATATCTTCCCCTTTTCATTTGAAGGAGGAGGATGTATTTGCAAATAAGAAAACTTTGTTAAAGCCTTTTTATTTTGTTGCTATAAAGAACAACTTTGAATTTAAGACTTTGAGATCAAATTCTTTATTGATAGAGTTTGAATGTTCAAAAGACAGTTGCCCAGGGTATGTCAGAGCATCTCGTTATAGGGGCAGCGATTTATGGATGATTATAAAATATTTTCCTAATCATAATTGTTCCATAAATATTAATCAATCTTCTCATAAGCAAGCCTCCTCCATGTTTATTAGTAATTGTATGGTTGAAGAATTCAGATTTAGGTCTTTTGATCATTCAACCCCGAAGGATATTATGAACTATATGCATACAAATTATGGTGTTGGTGTTAGCTATTATAAAGCTTGGAGGGCAAAAGAAATTGTCTTTAAGCTATTGCAAGGAGATGCCGAGTAGGCTTATGCTTTTATCCCCAAGTTTTTTGTGAAGTTAAAAGAAATCAATCCAGGTTTGTTTTTATTTAATATACTATTGTTTTAACAATTTTGAGTAGTTAATATACATTTGATATATAATAGATATATTATTTTCATTTTTATATACCTGTGATATACTGTATATATTAAGCAGATTTTACTCTCATTTTTTTATAGGTACGTTCACTGCATATGAAGTTGATTCTAATGGCCATTTTAAGTATTGTTTCATGGCGATTGGTTCATCCATTGATGGTTGGAGGCATTGTAGACCCAATATATCTGTTGATGGGACATTTTTAAAGTGCAAATATGTTGGAACATTATTAACAGCCTCAACAGTTGATGGTAACAATCAAATTTTTCCTCTTGCCTACAGTATTGTAGATTCAAAAAATGATGCATTGTGGAAATGGTTTTTTGAAAATTTGAAGAATTGTTTTGGTAATCGTGATGGATTAGTTATTGTTTTTTATCGGCATTTAAGCATTGCAAAAGGTGTTCTACATACATTTCCATCTGCTGATTATTGTGTTTGTACACAACATCTATTAAAAAATTTGAAGTTGTCCTATAAAAATCCATTAATTGATAAGATTTTTTCTAATTGTGCAAAGTCATATACAATAGCTAATTTTGAGTTGAATATGAGATGGATGGAGTCGATATATCCTTTTATAAGAGAATATCTTAGTAGAATGGAATTTGAGAAACGGTCCCGTGTTTACTCGAAAAACAAAAGGTATCAAATGATGACTACAAATATTTCTAAGAGCTTGAGTTCAGTATTGAGAGAGTTTAGAGATCTACCTGTTGCATCATTGCTTGATTCAATTAGACAGTAACTTCAAAAGTGGTTTTATAATCGAAGTAAAGCAGCATCTTGTATGAAGACTTTTTTGAGTTCTTGGGCTAAGAATGTGATACCAAAAGAGTTTGATAAGTCTCAAAGTTTTATGGTAAGATTTTTTTTCCATATTATTGATATACCTTTTATAAAGTATGTCAACTATATTAATAATATAATGTAACTAAAATATACCGTTTATATTATCTCAAAAGTATATCAATCAAATTAATTTATTTTCTCAAGTTACTCCTATCAATGATGGTGAATATGAAGTAGTTGATGGTGCTAATGCTTTTTTGGTAAAGTTGAACTTACAAAGTTGCAATTGTAATTTTTGAGATTTGGATGAAATTCCATGTAGTCATGGACTTGCTGTCATTTCTAGTATTTGTTTGAATCATTATTCTCATGTTTCACAATATTATTTTTGTAGTACATTGTTATCAACTTTTAGTGGTTCCATTTGTCCTGTGGTAACCATTTTGACTAAAGTTCTATAGAGGTTGATGTCAATATACTGCTTCCAATTGTTAAGCGTCAAGCAAGAAGGCCTCGAAAACAAAAGATTCATTCACCTAGTGAAGTGACGAAGCATTCAAGATGTGGTCGGTGTCGGCGTCTTGGACACAATCGTAGAACATGTAAATTTCCACCTGCTGAACAATGATGACTTGGATATCAATAATAGATTTTCTAGTATATCAATATCATGTAATTAGGTATATCAAAATTTGTAATTAATGTACCCAATTGTTATGTTCGTGATTTTGTGTTTGTCTATGAAACATATTAAAGATGAAGTTCTATTTTTTATAAATTGTTGTTTTACCAATTAAATTTGATTTTATTAAATATCTCGTGGATGTTATAGTTGTGTAAATTTAAATGTTGCACTTTTTATCTATGAAATGAGGTATATATAATTTGAATGGTATACTGATATGAGGTATATCAATAATATAGACATATCAACAACGTATATAATGCATATATATGTGTATCACTTATATCACCTTATCGATTGCAAATTTACAATATATTTGTCCAAATCGTTGACAATACCAGAATTACGAAATCTAGTATTTTACCTAATATGAATTAGGTCAATTACATAATTATATTAGTAATATACCTAATACTGTCAACATAGATATAATACAACATTTGTAATACACATCTAATCTTCATTTCATCATATAGTTCCAAAAAACATTGTCATCCAAAAAACATTGTGATACATCACATTGCTGATGTGATTCAAAGTTCACTAACCTTGTAATTTCTAAGAAAAAATAAGTAGTTTGCGAGATATAGTCTAAAAGTCTTCTAACAATATTGCAAAAACATTCTAAAACATTCAGAGTTTAACATCTAATCATTTTGTGATAGATGTAGATCAAAGCTTGGTTCCGGATAATCTTTCTTCTTCCCTGGAGATTGTCTTGTTTTTTGGGGAGAATTTTTCATTTTCAAACATAATGCTTTTGGTGTTGGTTTTGGGTTTCTTTTGGGGCGTGCATGCTCTTATTCAATCTTTTTTCCATCATTTTGCTTTTTTGATTTTCTTGTTGTCATTCTTCTTTCATCAACCTTTTTGGTGTTGTCGTGGACTTTTTTAGTCTTTTTCTCCTCATCTATCTATATAAATCAGTTACATCAGTATTATATTTGTATGATATACCTTATACGAAAATTTTTAATAATCATTCTTGTATCTGTAACACCATTGATAGACTTTAGACAAAGTATATAACCAATATAAATACAACAATAATATACTATATGACAAGTATATCAGTGTTTTAGGTATATTAGTAGTATATTTTATATTAACTTAATCACTAATATACTATATAACTGATATTCATACTCAAATTTGAAGAAACAAAAATATGAAAACAAGAAACATAAATAAAATTTAAATATAATAACTTAAAATCCAACATAAATCTAATGTAAATGACTTCAATGTATCTATTTCAGTCAACTAACTAAAGTAAATTGTCCAAAAAAATGTTGTTCAATAAATTAACTACTTTCATTTATCACTTACAACATCTTCATCATCTTCATTCTTTTCTTCTTCTTTTTCCTCTTCTTCTGCTTCATCTTCCTTCCTTTTTTCTTCAATTTCTTTCTCTTTTTCTTCATTTTGTTTTTCTTCTTCTTCAACGTATCTTTCATAATGAAAAGAATAGTTTTTGTTCATAGTCACATAATTGATATGCTTCATATGAGGCATATCAATTATAAAAAAAGTATATCATACATATTAAACAACCTAATGATATACCCTTTATCAAGTATATCCAAATTAAATATAAGGTATACCAAAAACAAATATTTACCTTTTTTCCTTTCTCATTTGCATATTTTGTAGCATAATCAACCACAATGTCAACATTCATTTCCTCCTCAATCTATTCTAGAATTGTTTTTGGTTTGGTATGTTGTGTCTCAATCTTTTTAGGATTTTCTTCACTAACAATTTTTATAAGAGAGGCTAATATTCCAAACATTTCATTTTGTATTTTTTTCATTCCTTTCATTTCCTTCTCCAAGTTCATGAATTTTTGAACAAACAATTCTTTTTCCATTTTTCTTCTTCAAAACTCTCTTCTTCATCTATTATATTTGTTTCCTTATGTTTCATATTTTCTCTTTCCACAATTTCATCCATGGATTCCTTCACAAAAGATTTGAAGTAACTTGCAGACAAATCATATTTTGTTGGTAAAAGAGGGGACACCAGAAACGACAAAAATGAAACTATGATTATTACAGTTATACTGTTTAGTATTTAATGAGTGATATACTTTATTCATAGTATATCTTTTATATACTAATTATTAAATATGTCAAAGATATAATATATACCAATATATTTTATATATCAGGTATATCATTATTGATATACCGGGTATAGCATATCACCAATATACTTTTTTTATTGATATATTTAATATGATATATGAATAATATAATTGAAATTGATATATCAAGTATATCATTGATATACTTCATTTTATGTATATCAGTAATGTAAGTGAGCTATCTTGGAAGATAATATACTTACATTGCTTGCTTGGAAGATATTTTCTTGAAGTTGATTCCAATCAGGCGGATCTTCTGATTGTCAACTTAGCATTCTTGGACTTCCTGTGACTATTTTTGTACAAATACCAACAAATGGTTCTGAAAGTTTTGAGATAATTTCATATGCCCAACATACTAAAAGATGGGGAAAACCTTGCAGATAAAAGTGTGAAGTTGATTTATTATTTTCTGCTTTTCTTATGTATTCCACTGTTAAATCAAATGTTAATCTACCTCATGGATAGTTCCTAAACATTTCTTCATCATCAACCATCTCCACATGCTTCCACTCAATCTTGTTGTGGAGTTACTTAGCAAACAGAAAGCATTCCAAAAGGTACAGATTAGCCAATTTTACCATTGTTTCATCATTTTTCAGCTCATATGTTAAAAGCGGCTATAGTGTCCCTTCTATCTATGGATTCATGGTTCTTAAAAAATAATTTCTTGATTTCTGGTCCTTCATCTTTATCCATTCCAACAATTTTTAGGTATTTTTCACAATTTAGTCCAGTCAGCAAACAAAACTCTTTTATTCCAAATTTTGCCTTTTGGCCTAAATTGGAAGATCAGTGTATCAGCAGTGCTTTTTTTTTTATAACCTTGTTACTAAGTGAACTAAGGCCCCGTTTACTTCCCTTCAATTGGAATGAAGAGGAATCGAAATGAAATCAATTGGAATGGAAATCTTATTCCTTTAATGCTGTTTACCATGAGTTGTCTAGAATTGGAATCAGAAACTCATTCATGTTGTTTACTTTCATCTGGAATCGGAATCAGATAAATGATGATTACAAAAATAACTTTTTGTATTTCTAATTAATTAAAAAGCTATGACAATTATTAAGGAGAGAGAGGGTAAATTGTGTAAAAAAATTAATAAATATGGTGTGGGCCCTACGAAATAGGGAATGAGAATGAGATTGATCACCTTTTTGGAGGGAATGAGATTGCTCCTTTTTTGGGAGAGTTATTCCCAAATTTGAGGTGGGTCCCACATTTGATTCTCATTTCTTACTTTTGGTAAACATTATCAAAAAGAATGAAAATTTTTATTCTCATTCCTTGATTCCGATTAAAGGGAAGTAAAAGGAGCCTAAGAGTTGAGCTGGACACTTTTTAATTCCAAATCTCATAAAATGTCCAAATGGTCCTTCATTGAACATGTCCATCTGTTTTTCTGACATGGCTTTCCTATATTCTCTATTATGTCTATTTTTGAATAGTATTGTAATTTCATACTACTATTCCACACAACAATCTCCTATTAAAGATAAATATACTATATCAATATAACAACTCAACTACTTTAACAGTTATATCAACAGTAAAAAAAACGTGTATATCAACAGCAAAAACGACACATAGATCAACAATAAAAACATGAACTTACAATATATCAACAATAATATATCAGCGATGAAAACCACGAATCAAAATAGTATATCGACAATGATCCATAGTAAACAACGTGTATATCAACAATAAAAATAGTGTATATCAACCGTTAAAAAATGTATTCCAATAGACAAAACATGTATATCATCAGTTGAAAAACATGATCTCAAATAGTATATCAACAGTGAAAAATATTATCAGTAGTAAAATAACGCATGTCTATCAGGAGTGAAAAACTTGTCTATCATCAGTAGTAAAAAACATATATAACAGGAGTAAAAAACGTGAAGTCCTAAACTATATCAAAAGTATATTAATCATATATATTTAAATAAAAACATGTATAGCAACATTACATTAGTGTTCCATTAGTTAACATTGATTAAAATAGTTAATGCAGCATATCATTAGTATATCAGTAATAGCTAGGCATAGTATTTTATCTTTAGTTACCTCATTGATATTTTCTTTTTTTCGTTCTTGTCTTCTCTTTAGCTTTGGATCTTTCTCCTTTGTAGAGTACTCTTTTTTTGCCGCTGCCATCTTTTTTTTCCATTTTTTTGAAGTCTTTGTGGAACAAAACATTCAAAAATATATATGAAATTATTAGAAAACAAGAAACAAAAAAACATGAAGTTTAATAGAAGACATGCAAATGATATATTTATCTTGCTTGGAGAAAAAAATTTACCAAAAAGGCGATTCGCAGAAGAAAAAAAATACTTCAAAACGAACAAAATGAACAAAAAAAGAAGAAATGGAGGAGAGGATGTCGAAAATCTTTTCGATGCAACAGTATCATACTCAATGTAGGTATATATGAAGTTAGAGTTGGTATATATTATCGAAATGATCGTGATATAAAGAGTCGAAGATGAAAGCAAACAGAAAAACATTAAGATTCAAATAACTTTCAAGAAGAAGAGACGAAAATTTTACCAAAAATTGCGAAGAACGAGAGAGATTGAAGCCTTGAATCGCAAAAACTGAGAGAGTATTTTGGTTTTAGAAGAATAGTGGTTCATGTATATCATATGAAGTTAGGGTTTGTATTTCTTTTTTTTTTTTTGAAAAGCTTCTTCCCTCACACATTCCACCTGTTTGGCTTCTTTTCCCGCTTATTTGAAGGTCAATTTTGTCTTCTTACATTCTCAATTGGGTTGGGCTTCCGTATTTTGCTATATCTTCAAAATTCAAAAAGCAATTGCCATATTTTGAATTTTATATTCCTAATTTGCTATTTCTACCGGTCCACCCAAGTCCTTGGGCCAAATTGGGAGTGGGCTTACTCCTCCCAAGTCTAATCCCCAAAACCCTTCCCCAAAACATCCCCTTTTTAAGTTTTAAATCAATTAGGTTGGATTAAATTAAAAATCCATATTAGCCCAAAAGTGTTTTCTAAGTTTTGAAAATCCCAATTTTTTTGAAAAATATTGAGTGGAAGAAGGATATACAATAATGTATCCTATGGTCTCGATTGTTGGGCTCACACCGTGAGATTGACATAGGTCCCTTGTGGCGGCTTTGTTATCATCCCCTAAGGAAGCACTAGTACAAATCTGGCTTTTAATATCGATAAAAAAAAAATGAGCACGCACTTTCGATGATGGACAAAAAAAACGATGCTTAAAATGCACTAAAAAATATCACTTTTAATGTCAGTTAATACTTGACATTAAAAGTCTGACGCTGGTGTGCCTTCGTTTTAGTGAATTACACTTTTAAAGTCTGACATTGTGTGATCTCTAGTTAACTTTCGTAGCCCTAGACTTCTTATTCAATAGCTAAGTTTGCTTGTGACGTGTTGAGATTTTTCACCAATTATGGAATTTTTTTTGCAAGTTTGACTAGTTTTTTTCCCTTTTTCTTTAGATCTAGATTTGTTTTGTGATATTTGTGTTATTTATGTTTCTTTTTTATTTTTATCATGATTACGTTGATTTTATGCAATGTCGTTGTGGAAACATTCCGTCAATCGCTCTCTTCATTTATTTACTTTGATCTTGATAGTTGTTCTAACAATTGTTTTATTATACATCTAAATGAGTTTTTTTTTTTTACTTCTATATATAAATGTGGATGGAAATCGATTTAGTTGGGACATGAATGGGGGAGGTTGCGAAATTGATGTACATAGTAGTGATGGGTGAGAGAGAAAAACCAGAAAAGGAGAAATGATCTTTCAGGTACATTCGTCATGTCCTATAGAGCATGTTCCTTTATTTTTCGCTGTGTTTGAATGCAATAACTTCATCTAGTGTGTTGATTGGTTGTATTCTTTTAGAAATTTTCTTGTGGCATATTGTTTTTAGCATGTAGTGGTTTTATTCTAAAATAGAATGCAAAGGGCTGTTTTTATGCCTATTTTTTTGTTTGCCTGTTGTGTTAAAGATTTTGAAGGTTGTTTTGAATTGTACTTCCCGATTCCATGTGAAATCTTACGGCAAAGTTTTCTCTTTCTTCATTTTAGAGGTTTGAATTCTATGTACAAGAGTTTTCCTTCAGTGGGCTTATTTAGATGTGTCATTATATCATTACCAGTGAAACTTACGAGATTTAAACTAGAATTTAAATTTCCTATTATAATTGAGAAATCTAATTAAAATTATTGCATTTGTCTGAGGCCTTCGTTTTCAACTAGAAATCTAGTTATCCATGATCATCCTAAGAACTTAGTCAAGCACTAGAAACAAAAACAAATCAATACAATCCCAAGAAGGAAAAAATACATAAAGATAAAATATTTATGTATTTTAGTGTTCATTTTAGCTCGCATTACATTGATGTATAGATTAGGTAATGTAAATAAATTTATTGACATGGTCTACTATGTACAATATTTATGTATTTTAGTGTTAATTTGGGTCCTTTTGTTTCTCCATTGACAATTATCTATTGTTAATGTGTATTGACATATACACTAAATTCAAGCTAGACAGACATTTTTTGAAAATGATTGCAAAAGAAATTCCAAAGTACAAAATCAATGTTGTTGAATTCGACACACTTACATCGGGCTTCTTACATCCCACTTTTCCAGTAAAAGTATGACTAATTTTTGCATTTATTATCCTTAATATTGACGTCTATATTTTGTAGATCTTGTGTTCTATGAAAGAAAAGTTGCAGCAAATCTTCTAAGGTTTGTATTCTTTGTACTCAAATCCTACTTCCAAATTAAGTTTTTTCTATTTGTTTCTTTCCCAACATAGTAAGAAAGGAAGTAAAGTTATATAACACTAATATTTTTTCTCACCGATTGTCAAATCTTATTGAAAGTACCACAATTTAACTCTTCATTTCTAGTTTAATTTTCTATTGAAGTCTCCAATGGGGCTAAATAGCCAACATTCAGCCCTAGAGTTTTGGTTTGTTAAGGTTTGGTCAAACATGAGTTTTTTATTCATTGTTTTTTTTTCCAAGCTAGTTTCAATGTTAAGCGACTTTGTAAATATAATATTGGGGTTTTCCTTCTTGCTCATGTTGTAGGAAAATTACCCGGATCCGATTTGGAACTCGTTGCAGCGGAAGTGGAGGCATTGATTGGAGAATGCGGATCGCAATGGCGACTTTTGAATAAATGGATTTTTATAGAAAAGAGTTTTCGAAAAAACTTACTTTTAGGATGTTACAAAGGCGATAGATTCCTAGGAGGATTTCACATGATCTTCCGAGCTATCCTTGATCTACTGCGAACTGGTGTATGGGTACCTTTTGGGAGAATTAGAAGAAAATTAATTTTCTTCCTTGGGAGGAGAGGGAAGAGAGGGAGGAGAAGGAGACCATGACTTACTCTCTTAGGTTTTGACTATAAGTTTAGGCCAAAACCCTAAGAGCTTTAATTTAATTATGAAAATTAAAAACTTTTTTAATTTGTATATTTAATTGTTCAGCTCTCATCTTATGGGTTTGGGTGCATGGACTCTTCCATGGACCCTAACACTAAGTTATGCCCCATTAGACTTCTAAACCCAATGGACTCCTTTCCTATGTAATTGGGCATAAAGTTGGTCCAACTATCCAATTGGACTTCCAAAGTTCAATTAGCCCAATTTTGTAATTTATTAATAATAAATCTAATTTATTATTAATAGCGAAATTAATTAATCTCAATTTGTAATTAATAATAAATCTAATTTATTATTAATATCCAAATTAAATTATTCAATTTGTAATTAGTTAATAATAAATCTAATTTATTATTAATATCAAAATTAAATAATCTCTATTATTTAATTTTCTCTCAATTAAGTGTTCGTTGCAGAAGTAATGAGCTACCAAGAGAACTTATGAACCTACATGAGCTCCAATGGTTAAGATCAGTTAGTCAAACTTTTCAACTAACCAACCCCACCATTAACCCAAAGTAACTCCACTATAAACCTGAAGTTGCACTCTCGCACTGTAGATGAGTTATATTCACGAATATAACCATAACAGTTCATTTGATCCTTCACAAAGTGACTCATGGTTTCAATTGGGTGAAATGACTATTTTGCCCTTAGTCCCACCTCTCACTCCTTAAGTACCACTAGTTCTCTAATGTATAGCCTTCCATTAATCTCATCATGGGAAAATCCTTTTTGGGGCATCAAGAAGGTGGGTACTCTACTATCCAAGTCTCAAACTAGCACATTAAGGGAATCACTTATATACGCACTCAATATGGAAAAGTGCATACTTTGCACTTTCCACTATTACGTGGCTGTGAATTCCATCTTGTTTAAGAATGTTTCCAACTCCCCAATTGAATGCATTCCCAAGACACTAGGCTTATTGAGCGAATATATAAGTCACTCTCACCACGCTGCTCAAAGAACATACCCGAATAGGTAGGAGTTCATAACACACTTAGGATTTAGATCAAATGACCTATGATCATCCTAGTGATGTGTTTGCATTTTCTTTCAATGGTCTTACAAGAAATATGCAGAACACATCGAGGTCCAGTTTTATGCAATCCCATTACATTCGATATCTCCACTCGCATGTCACCACATGAACGATTTGGATAAGACCATTTGTAACATTTACATAGTAGAGCGTATCAACAGTGTACCAGAATAAGGTCTCCAACCCTATCCATATACTGTAGACCATTTAAACCACTACTCTTAAACTTGACCCTCCCGTATGTCTGATACATACCAAGTTTAAGAACACATCCAATGACTAAAGAGCGATTAGACATTGAATGTCGCTAATTTTGACATGATACACAAATAATTTTTAAGTTTATCTTATTTACATCATTATGACGTCACGAACTTAGGACATAAATCCCAACACATGTTTCATTCATTATTTTTTTATATTGTTTTATTGCTTCATTTCAAGGTCTTGAACATCTGCATAACTATTTTTGGGTATTCTTCACTTTCTTAATTTTGGGGCCTCAATGAGCTTTATATTTGCTCAAAAGAATGTTGAATACATAGATAATTTTATCGATTCTATAACTTAAGAGTTTTGACATCTTAATAAAATAATTTGTAACCGTTTGGGATATTGGTTGATAAGTCTTGTTTGGTTTTTCTATTTTGACCAGGGGGTCGTTCTTTATTTTGATCATTGACCTTGATTTTGGAAGAGTTTTTAGTGCTCAACTGCATCTACCTGGTCTTCTATTGATTTTATATGTTAGAATTTGGAGCATTACTTGAAGTTTGCTGGAATGTTATTGTTGGAAAAGAGAGTAGTATTGGATTCATTAGTGTTTACCGCTTAGAGATGAGACATTGTAAATTAATGAACTTGAAATTTTTCTTATGATTTGAATCTTCTTCTGCTTCTCTTCCTATGAAGAATTCAAATTATGGTGCAGTTTTGCACGTGAGTTTTTAAAACTTTCTCCTACCTGTGTGTGAATCTAAGAATGTTTAGCAAGGAGAGTACTTTTTTATTTTTGTCATTTTGAAGATGAGAGTAGTCTTTGAATTTCAATATTAGAAATTGTGTTGAGCACTAAAATTTTATCATTCAGTTTAATTAAACTCTTTGCTTCTATTGTTTCATAGATCTTATTACAAAAGTTGTAGGATAAACTGTTCATGGATGGTTCGTATTTTGATTTGCTTGTTCATTTGTTTTGAATTCTTTCAACCTCTTTTTTACATAGGTCGAAGCTGAAGAGCAACTCAAAATATTGGAGGCTTACTAGGTAGATGTCGTGTCTTACTTTCACTTCATTAAGGTCTAATGGAGCATTTTATAATTCTTTTGCTTTCATTTGGAAATGGTTCTGCTAGGTTTATTTGAAATGTTTCTAATTTTTTAGTTGGTTTAGTGGATATCTATAGTCGATTCAATTGTATATTAGTTGGAAAAATCGTAATTTAGGTATGTAAAAATTTTATTGTTCCAACATGTGTTAGTTGGTGAATTTATTGAGAATTTTTAACTCCAACTTGTAAGTGTTTATACTATTTTCTATTAATAAAAGTTACAAATTGTTGAGTTAATATTTGTCCAAAAATACAATAAAATTTGAATCTTTTTATGTAGGCAGTTGATAATCAACAATATATTAATTTTTTTTAGTAAATTATCAAGGCAACTACGACGAGCATTGTCCGTTATTAAACATCAATGACAAACATTATAAAGGTTTTTAATGATGGACAAAAACTTACTATGTCGGACACTTTTTGTGACGAACACATTTAATGTCGGGCATTGCCCGACATCGTTAGCGTCCGACATTGTAACTTACAATGACAGCCACTTTTAATGTCGAGCATTGGCCAACATTAAAAGTCGTCTGTTATTATAACCCTACAATGACACTCGTATTGATGTTGGACGTCCATCCAACATTAAAAGACTTTAATGTTGGGCAATGCCCGACATTGAAAGCCCTTTTTGTACTAGTGAAGGTGTTTGTGTAGGTCATATCATAACAATTTGTGTCTCTCTTTGAGATACGAGCCTAAGATGGATCCCAATAATTGATCGACCCTAAGGCAACTACCTCTTGGGCTAAGTCTCATGGACCTAAAACATGTGTCATACTAAAAAAGAATTTGTTAAAGTAGTTGGAAAATCTTGAACAAAACACAATAATTAACACCATAGAAATATGAGTTATTTTGATGTAGTTGTTGATTAAAAAAAAGTCTTAGCTCAATGAAAAGATGTGACAGGCCTATCCTAAATGGGTACCCATCCCTAATTATTGATCAATCATACTATAGAACGTTTTCTTGAGATTTATGCTCATTCAAATTATTTTGTTTGAATTTATATCAATTATTGAATGTTGGTGCACTTAATACTATAGTTTTATTTATATTCAACATGTTGTATCTTTTTTATGGTAAAATACATTTTTAATCATTGAGTTTGAGATATATTTCTATTTGGTCCCTAAGTTTCAAAAACTGACACTTTAGTCCATAACATTGAGAAAGTGATTCTAAAAGGTCCTTGGAGTCAATCTATCACTCATGGTATGTTGATATATTATGGTGATACGTTAATTTTAAATGACATGGTCAAATAAAAACATATCAATAAAATAAAATCAAAACGTAAAAAAAGATAATCTTGTTCATCTCCTTCTTCTTTTCTAATTTACTCGATTGATTCAATAAAATAAAAACTCACAAAAATTTGCTTTATTTCTTCTTCTTCTTCCTCTTCATTTTCCTCTTCCTTCTTCACGCCCCGTGAGATATTGGTGAGAAATTTTTTGGCTTGAGACACACCAAATTTACAAAATAAGCCTTTTTGTGAATAATGTTAGTGTATTCGAGTTTCAAAAGGTACAAAGAAAAAACAAAAAGGGGGAAAGAGCAAAAGAGTATTTGTGAATGCTTACATCTTGTTGAAGGAGGTTGTCGTTGATGATCATAGGTATTGGAAGAGGGATGATGAGAAGTAGAATTAGAATAAGAAGAAGAAGGGAGACGAAATTCAGTCACCATCCACTTAGTTTTAGTGCCTCCACCAGCGCATCCTCTATTAAAAAAATAGAGGATAAACAAAGGATAAATGGTTATTGAGTCCATTTATCATTCCCATTCCAGTTCCAGCAGCATTAATGGGCTTGTCGATTCCAATGGACTTCCAAAATTTCTCATTAATTATGACAGACCCTCAACGACGTTGGAAGAACACAAAATTTCTTATAATTTCTCACCATCTCTTCCCTTCTCCGATGACATTAATTTTCTGTCTCTAGTGAAAAAAAATCCAAAGGAGAGGACGAAAAATTTTATCTTTGAAATTTGGGAAAATGGGTTGCAATTGCTGCCCTTAAGTCAATTGCTAGACGTCAAAGACACTTTAGAAATCTATGGTGCTTTTCTAACTATATTTTGTCAAATGGGTTATCTAGGGGGAAAATGAAGAGGAGAAAGGGAAAGAAGGAGAAAAAGAGGAAGAAGAGGAGGAAGAAAGCAATTTTTTTATGAGTTTTTATTTACTAAATGAATAATTAGAAAAGAAAAAGAAATCGTGCAACGAGTCCTCGTTGCGGGCACGAGAAAATCGAAAGATGAAGAATGAGATTACCTTTTTTGTGTTTTTTTTATTTTATTGATATTTTTTTTTATTGTTTAATAAAATTTTTGTTTGTTCACTTCATTTAAAACTAGTAAGTAATATATAACCATGCTACTTGGTTTTTCAAATTGTCACGTCAGGATTCCATTAGTGATAGTTTGCTCTTATGAACCTTTTAGAACTATTTTTCAAAGGGACTAAAGTGTCAACTTTTGAAACTTAGGGATCAAACTGAAAACTATCCTAAAACTTAGAGACTAAAGGTATATTTTACCTTTTTTTATTACAAAGTTTGCTAATATCTAATAATTAACTATATTTAAGTTGGAGTCAATTACTAACAGTAAACTAACAATAAAATCATGCTTAAGTATTTAAGCTTCGTCATAATTAATAATCAGCAAGAATATGTTTTGGCTATGCATCGATTCAAATAAAAGTAACATTTTCCTAAATATTTCTCATTAACTATTACAGTTGTACAAATTAAATAGAAAATTGATTTCTTTCTCTATTCGAAAGCGCATATAATATGAACTTTAGGTAAATAGGGTTTGTATTTCAAAATACAATGAGTCATTAGTGAGAATAAAAAGTATATGTTAATGGTTTAAGACTAACATTACCTTTTAACAATGAATTGTTCAGAGATAAAAGGTTAAGAAAATGAAACAAAGAGTTAGTTTCAAAGTTTAAATACCTATAAGTGGCAACAAGCCTTGACATGTAAGTGAGATAGGTCAACGTTTGATCTAGATTAAATCTAGCCCAATTTTTCAACTTGGTCTATAGGGCTTGGTGACCAAATTAACTTGCTGCTAAAAAGGTTAAACGACCAATAAACCACTAGGGTATTACATTTGAGCCTTGGAGGCTCAATGAATGTAAAAGTTGATGGCATGGTTCATAATAATTCACCTCTTCTAATGATCATTCAAAGTGGTTATTCACACCAATTAGTTCTTAAAAGTCATAAATTCTTGAAAAGTTCAAGAATTAGTTAAGACCTTGTTAGCTTTAGAGCTTCAATCAAATTTAATATTTTGATTATAACAAACTTATTTATTTTATTGATAATTTTAGTATTTTTAATTGTCCATAGCGTAGAACTAGAAAAGACGATTTCAACAGACTTAGAATTGCTCAAATCGAACATCAAACAAAGAAGTTATGCTGAAAAGAAGATCAGTTGCGCGCGCGTGAGAAGCACGTGCTAGGCATCCCATGCCCGGGGGCTAGGTTTCAAGCCCCATGAAGTCCATTTTTTTTCATTCATTTTTTTTCTTTTCTTTTCTTTCAAAATATAACAGTTTTCTTTTACTTTTTTACCTAATAAATCTTTACTTTTCATCTTTAAAACCTACATCCAATAGCTAATTTTCAACATGTTTTTAATTCTTCTTAAATCAAAAATTGGTCTTCTTTTCTCACCCACAACACCAATTTCCAGCAAGCTTTCTTTGTCAAGTGCCAAAATTCTTCTAAATCTCTCCCTTGCAAAAAGCGATTCACCCTTTGTAATAGTTACATTAGTGAGAGCTTTCTGATGTAGTTGTGATTCAAAATTGTGTAATCTGCCTACTTAGAGGTATTATTAGTTTTTTTTCTTATATCGGGTTTTGTATTAAGGTGTGGGTAGACCTTGGGTTGTGAAAAAAAGAAATTGGTTGGATCCTGAACAAGTAAAAAGGATCAAGGTTTCTCTTTAGCAAAAAAAAAAAAGGAATGTCGTTCGGTTTGGTTCTCACCCGCAAGAGAATCAGTTGCAATAAAATACCCAAGAAGGAGTGTTGGGAAGTGGAGTAGGCAAATTGTCGAATCACTATAAATTTTTGGTGTCCTCTTTTTCCTTTCTCTTTATTTTCGCATTTTAAATTCTACTTAATTAATTTGCTAATTTCGCATGCTAGTATTGATCTAATAAACTATGCTAGTTTTAATTTATCTTTTGAGCATATTATTGATTAGGTGTTTGAAATTGCTTGCTAAATTTAGGACTACAATTAAAGTTTAAAAAAATTGGTAGGCAACCCTATTCACCCCCCTCAAGTGTTATCATTCGATCCTACAGACTTAATGTGGTAAACTATCATAATTACGATACGATAGTAATAGAAAATAAGTGAGCTTAAAGTTCAAAGTATTTCCTAATGGTAAATGAGATTGAGTCCTAACTCTTAGCAACATGTAAAACCACAAATAAGTTGTAGGATTGAAACCACAAATTATGAGAGATGTTGAAGTCAATGATGTGAGCAATGGTGACTGCATTTGTAACGACCCAACCTCTAGACTTAGACTACCTAGGTCGCTACTTGCATGCATGCCTTTACATAAAGAATTTGAAACAAATTCGAGGTTGAATTCAAATAATGCTCACAAATATGAAATAATTGAGTTCCAAGAATACAATTGAAAACAATGTCGAGATCCCAATTTAAAAATATTTTAAAAAAGAAACTAAACATAATTTCAAAGTACGACACTTAGCTCAAAAACATGTAAAATAATGAGACAACTCAAGTAGATATGTGGAAGACTGAAACGCATGACCATGGCCTTCATGCAACCACTCTTCATCGCCACCCAGGAAGCGTCTGCTCTTACCTTAACAAAAAAAAAAAAAGGTAGAGTGTATAAAATTGTTGGGGTACATGCCCAAAACCTTCGTGGTCTTGTAATTTATTCAAATTATTTATTTAATAATATAAGAGTTATTTTATTCGACATTTAGTGTG
>JAOANK020849895.1:0-10225 GCA_026257165.2 Telfairia occidentalis | reverse complement strand
TCACTGTTTTGGTCATATATGCATTTTGTTTCACTACGCTAACATTTTATGGATCCTAGTGTATGGTACAAAAAACCTTTTGTAAAGTTTTATTACTTGACTAATAAAAGTTTTTGTGTTCTTTTAAAATTTTTTTGACCAAAACTATAGAAAAATTTAGGCATGTCGTAGAATTCAGACGTTGTTATATAAGAATCACGTCGTTAAATTAGGAGATAATTTTAACCGCTAAAACTGATCATGAATGAATCTATTTAAAATCACTCCAAAATATATTTACCAGCCGTGTTAAAAGTGGATTCTTATAGAAGCAAGTTCTTTTTCCTAACCAATTGTAAAATTTTAATTTTATCATTCAAATTTTAAGATTTGATTTCATATATCTAATATCTTTCTCATAAAATTAAATCCTTATCTGCTAATTTTTCAAATTGATTAGTTTAGCTCAACCCTTTTTTTTTTTTTTTAAATATACTGTAATACTTTTTTTTTTCTAAATAATATAATTTGTTATAAAAAATGGTTCCTCCTAATATTTAACAATAATTTAGAATAAATAAAATTTGAAATAATCATTTTTCAAAATTTATATATTTTATCAACAAAATAAATTTTAATACCATGTTTATTTTAATCATAATAGTTAAATTACAATAATTTAATATTAATTTACCAAACACATTAATAGATTTTTTAGGTTAAAAATTGAAATTTATGAAACACTAACTTACTTCACGTTATAGTTGATTTTCTTAAAGCACGGTTGACAACAATTATATTAACAGTCACAACAATCGGCCTTAAGGACTAGTATATTAATTAATAACTTTTTTGTAAGTTGAAAAGACGAATCTCTAAGTCTACATTTACATAACGCTATATTCTTAAAAAAAAATGATAAACTTCATATAGATTGAAGATTTGAATCTCTACCTCGTCACATTTATAATATTAAATTTTAAAAAATGCATATATATACATACAAAAAAAAATTGCATTTCCTTTTTTTCTCAACAAATACGGTAATATAGAAGATCAAGCATTCAACTTTAAAGAAAGTTATAGGATATATCTAATTAAACTAAACTAAGATAAGATTAACTATTATTTACATTCTTAGCCGACTTAAACCAACTCAAAATGTATTTAGAGAAAAATACTATGTAGATGTCAGATTTATAAATAGCTCAAGTGATTGAGATCATCAATGCCTCTTTTTATGGATGGTAGATTTGAATGTTCTTCATCATATTTATAACATAAAATTCTAAAAGGAAAAAAAAACAAAGGGCCTAAACGTACGTTAAAGTAAATTGAATTATTGAGGAAAATGTGGCCATACAACTTCAATTTGATGGTGCATCGAATATCTCACACCAATATACACTTGGCTATTTATTGAATTCATAATCAACGTCACACTAGATATATCATAGGCTGTCTTTTTTTATTATTATTTTTATAAACAAACGTATATTAAACTCAAATAGAATACCCAAAGACTTCAGCATTACAAAACTCCATCCTCACAAAGGAGGAGAGCCACATAGAAAAATTTGTAAGCCACAACATAAGATATGGATAAGTGAGAACATGTTTTGCTACCAAGTAAGCAACACCATTTGCTGAACGACGGACATGGCAAAACAATAGACTTAAACTGCTTGGAGGCCTCAGCAATATCCCTTAACCACGTACCATTTTCATTTACTAAAAAGGTGGATCCCACCACCATGTTAATAGCCACCAAGGAATCCGATTCCACCACCACTGATTCGATGCCCAACCGACCAGCCAAACGAACTCCTTCCAGAATAACACGTAGTTCAGCTTGTAGTGGCTTGAAGGGAACCTCAAACTGATTCAACATTGTAGCTATCAATTCTCCACCAGCGTCACGACACGCTACGCCCGTCCCTGTTCGCCCTCCTTGCATATCACACGCAGCATCCACATTTATGACCATCCAACCCTACTCTGGCAGAGTCCATATAGAGCATTATGTGCCTCCACTCCCTCCAAGTAAAAGACCACCATTTTGAGACGTTGCACACAACTAGAAGTCACCTTCTCCAAATAATCCATAATCCATCTAGCTCGTATAGGTACATCTGGTATCATATTCCCATGTATTATAGCATTTCTAGAATTCCAAATCGCCCAACATAACACACTTGCCACCGCGAGCTCATCTTTTGATAAACGTTCTGCCAAACACCCCCATTTTTCTAACACGGATGGAACTCTGCGTACCCAGTTCCGAGTATGGGGTAGTAGTGTCGTCCATAGCAACTTTGCACGTTCACACTCAAAAAATATATGTACTATATCTTCTTGGAGTCGCCGACACAACAGACATACTGTTTGCACATCAATTTTCCGCCAACTCAAGTTAACCATAGTATGGAGAATATCATGACAAAACTGCCAAACGAAATGTCTAATCTTCATGGGAATCTGTAAACTCCACAACTTTGACCATCCCTTGTGTAGAGATTGTGAGCTCCAACTTTCTCCTTTTGTTGAGAGTGTCATATGCAATTTGTAACCACTCTTCACAGAGTAGAAGCCACCTTTGTCATAGAGCCACACCAAGGAATCTGGACTATCAGTGGTACTCAACGGGATCTTTATAATCTGCTCCACATCATCCCTATCATAGGCTATGCCAATAACATATATAAATGATAACTATTAAATATCAAATTATTTAAATTTAAATGTCAAACAAAGCATAGCTTAATTAGTTAAAAATATATCTTGGCCATAACCAAGAGATCAAGGGTTCAAATCCCCCCACCATCACTTGTTGTTGAGCTTAAAAAAATTTATTTAAGTTTAAATATTTTTTTTTATCTCTATAGTATTAATTTTGGTTTATTTTAGTTTCTATATTTTAAAATGTTTATTTTGATCATGTACTATCAACTTTTATTCATTTTAGTTCGTATTCTTATAAAGTTTGTTTTCATTTCTGTACTTTTAAAAAGTGGTCATTTTGGTTCTATTTTGCAAAATTCTAAGTCAAAATTTATACACACTGGAAACCCTTTAATACAACGTTACAATTATATTTAAAGAAATTTTTTAATGTAGTATTATGTTGAAATTGTGAATGAAAAAATAACTTAAAAAAGAAGATAAAGAGATTAAAAATTATAATTTTTTAAGAGTAAAGACCAAAATAGATTTTTTTGAAATTACAAAGACTAAAATAGAGAAAAGTTAGTATATTAAACTAATGATGTACACGAATATTTGGAAATTAGAGCATTTGAATTTAACCATGATTGTTTAAAAAAAAAATGTAATGAATGAGATCAGAGTGATTTAATTTATCTTTTGGTTTGAAATAAAGTTGTAAAAAAGACCAAAGCACAAAAACTATCTAAGGAAATGGAGCTCCCCACTTTATGAGAAAAAAGTAAAACCAATTAGGAACTTGAGACATTCAACTTTTCTTTTAATCGTACCAACTACCAACTTTTTTATATATATGTTTGGCAGCTCATCAAGTGTACTAATGAACTAATAATTAAAAAAAAATTAAAATATATGGACCAAAATAGCACGAGTCCCCCGCCACATCCTTTTCATCGCACATGTTGACATTTCTATTGATATTTTTTTATAATGAAAAGATTTGACATCAATATAAAAAGAGAACGAGTACTTTTTAGAAAACGAAAAAACAGAAATGAAATATGGACAACTACACACTAATCAGAATTATGTTACAATTTATTAAAATAGACTTTCTGGGTTTAAATCCTATTTTGATCCTAAAATTTCAAGTTTGTTCTATTTTAGTTTCTAAACTTTTAAAATGTTCGTTTTGGTCCTTGAACTTTCATGTTTGTTCGATTTTGATCAGTGAACTTTTATAATGTCTGTTTTAGTCCCCAAAGTTTCAAAAAGTAACTATTTTTGTCTCTATTTTTTTTCTTAACAAACTAATGACATATCTTCAAATATATATATATATATGTATATAAGTTGTTGGAGAAATGAGATGCGAAAAATTTCCTCAGGCCTAAACCTCAGTAGCCTAATACTATTCTCCTTCTATAGTTAATCACAAAAAAGAAACTTACAATAATAATGGAATAATATGAAAGTAAAAGATTAAGGGTAGAGAGAGTCGACATAGAAAGTTTAGACCGGTTCATCCCAACGAGAATAGGGTTACGTCTAGTTCTTGCAAATATAAGTTCCACTATAATATCAAACTTTTACAATGAGATCTCTCACAATCTCACATACACGCTCGTTACACACAAATTGCTCTTCATTAACTAAACTAAAGGAAGAGCAAGAACGAAAACTGCACAAAATTTCACCAAATGACCTAAAGCACAACATTACACATATATATATAGGGAAGTATTGGCGGCTAGGGCAACTAATATGTTTATTGCGACAGCATCTCAACGTTGTAAGCAACATCTTAACGCTATAATGGTGAGCGTGCTTATTTGCTCTCTATCCTAAGAAAAGATGACGGGTGTTACCCGTCATTAAAAACTGCTTTTTTTTAACTTGGTCATTTTCTCCACTTCAACAAGCTTCCCACGGGCGACTATATTGTTGATATGGCTCCACAAACCCAACAATAATCATGTTGAGGTGGGCATGTATTTGAGTCACATAGGTCAAAGACAAGCATTAGACAAAAAAAATATTAAATGAAAAATGATACAACACCAAATGATTATATTTTGAAAGTTCAATAACCAAAACATACATTTTAAAATTTCAGGGATCAAAATGGAACAAAACTAAAAGTTCAGGGACCAAAACGAATATTTTGAAAGTTTAAGGACCAAAATAAAATAAAAACTTGAAAGTTAAAGGATCAAAATAGGATTTAAACCATTTTTTTCTATATATATAACTTTTTTTTTCCTTTTGGTAATGTCCATTAATTGATGAATATGATATTGTTGCTAATATATATTTTTTATGGTTATTCTTAAAAGTAATTTTTTAAAAAAATGTTACAAATATTTTTAAGAACAATAATGTATGGAGGTGGATAAAAATATACTAGAAAATTATATTTTTCAATATATATATAAAGCTATTTTTCAAAATACTCTCAAATTAGTATGTATGAGATATTTTCAACATTTGAAACTTCAGTATTTGGGTCCACAAGAAACTTTTGTCACTTGGAGTAGGAGAAACGTGGAGAATATGATCAACAACCACATAGAAACTCATCATAATGAGTTTGCCGTATATTATTTGCTTTTTTTTTTTGTAAGTTATAATTAGTTAATGAAAGGGTTAGTTTATTTGTTAGTCAATTTTACCGCCTTGATATTCACACGTCTAATACTCACTTCAATGCATCTATGTGGCTCCAATACATGTCAATGTCATGATCAACATTAGCACAATTAATACATATATTCGATGTTACAATATCAATTTTTTAAAAGAAAAATAAAGATAAAGACCAAAATGTGTTGATTATTTTTTTTAAAAAAATTAGAAAGTAAAATCAATATTTTAATAAATTTTGGGCCAAGATAAAATAAATGTACGGTCAAATTAGGATTTAAACCTAAAAAATAGTAAACTTAAGCACAACGTGGTAAATACAATAAATCTAATTGATTGATTAGTATATGATATATTAACTAACATTGGCAATAATTTTAAATCACCATAAAAAAAAAATTGTTTGGGGTAATAATTCAAGCATATCTAATTTAATTGTCTTATATAGTAAGTCTATTTTATCAGTTTATTTAAAAATATTAATTTGCATATAATGATTTGTTTTTAAAAGTGTATGGTGAAAATTTAAGTATTTGATCTATAAAAAAGATGCTACTAATATTTTAATATAGTTGAGTTATATTTAGGTTAGTGAATATAACTGGAACATAATTCAACTAGTTAAGATGTATATTTTTAACTAAAAGATTGAAAGTTTGAATTTTCACCTTTAATAAAGAAAATGGTTAGTGGGTATAATCTTGATATTTATTACGTCAAATAAAGTGTTTTTTTAAATGAAATTTGTTTTTATGTAAACATGTGTGATATATAATTTAAAAATGTAAAAGAGATGATAAGGAAAGTTCTATTAGAAGGCCCATTAAGTGGTATCTTTTGAAGCACTTTAAATGATCTATCAAAATAAGTCTCTATCTATTTTGGTTTCCTTTTTCCCTTTTTGCGATTATTTTAAAGTAGCAATTTATTTCTTTACTTTTTTTTTACTTAAAATTGGGACTAACATTATTATTATTATTATTATTTTACTGAAAATTGTGACTGGAATTATTATGATTAATCCTCCCACCATAGATGAACTAAAAAAAAATAATATTTTTGTTTGTGGGCCCATTTTTCCTAACTTTTTTGTTTTTTCATTTCTGATTTCAAAAACAAAAAAGTATGTTTCTTTACAATTAATTAAAGACAATGTAAGCAAATTTCATATCATTTGGATTAGGTTTGTGCAAGAAAAGTTTCCATCCTTAGTGTTATCCTGGATATCACTTGTCTCTTGAGCCAATTTCATAACAAATGCATGTTGGAAAAATTAGTCCTCTCATCCATTAATGTAATCTCCCATGTTTGATGACTATTCCATATTCTTCAAACTTTTAAGGTACAAAATCTAAAATTTGCTTCAATCCGAAATAATTTATAGTTTAGTGGACAAAGATACGTATTACCATCCCAAAAGTATGATATTGTCCACTTTGAACATAAGTTCTCATGACTTTGCTTTTGGTTTCATCCCAAAAGGCCTGTTAGTAAAGAAATCAAAATAAACCAAACAATTCACAGAAGCGAATAACAAACTAAGCTCAAATTTAATAGCCTAAAGATGATCAGCCCACAAATCAGATCACAAGCTGAAAGTAAAGAGATTCAGGAAAGGGACACTTAACACCAAGATTTATACTGGTTCACCCTAACAATGAAAAAGACTACATCCAGTTCGTGCAATTGCAGGTTTCACTAAAACAGCTAAAGATTATAAAGGAGAAACACTCAATTAAACCTCATCGTACGATCTCGCTCTCAGTGTTCTAGTTAGCAAAACCAATACAAAAGAACGGTCTCTAAAAGAGTCTATTCTCTCTAAGAAGTCCACACACCTCTCTCTCACAAAAAATAATCACTCTAGATATCTACATCTCTAGATTTATAGACTATCTGTGTTTCTGTGTCTTTAGATCTCTGGAGTTATAGGTGTATTTATAGAGACTCACACCAAAACTTAATAGAAAAAGTAAATGTTGCAAACCAAATCCTAAAAAGAAAAGGTGATTACATAGATTCCCTTATTTAGTTTTGACTTCACTTTTCTCAACAGTCTCCTCTGAACAGCAAGAAATTCCAGCTTCTCAAATCTTCCCAGATTCATTTTTCTTGATCCTTGTACGACGATTCTCCACGATTAAAGTTCAATTGATGAATTGGGCTTCACATCTTAACAAGGTCTTATACTAATGAAAATGTTGTCCATCATTTATATATTCGTGTAGGACTTTGGTCTCATTCCCAACGAGTTTCAAAATGTTTTGGGTGTTGCAACTCCTAATTTAATTGCAAGCCAACGACTAGCAAAATTCATAAAAAAAAAAAAGAGGCATGCAATTTCATTCGAGTTCATCAAAGTACACAAGTCAAATAGTCAAACCAAAAAATTGAAAAATACGTATTATGTCTCTCAATCAAGTTCTGTAGAAGCAAACTTTATTTTGTTTATTTGCTTTGTTTCTCACTACATTCAATAGGATCTTACAACCTCTTTATATAGAGGTGAGGAAAGAAACAACCATTATGGATTTTCTTGTAAAGTAGAAAAAGGTAAGCTTGCACAAAAAGTAAAATGGGAAAAGTAGAAAAGAAAGGCAGCAGGTTGAACAACTCTATTGTACTCTACTGTAGCTTGTTGTACTGTTATTTGTTTGACTTAACATCCCCCCTCAAACGAGGCGTAGGGAATTAGCGAAGACCAAGTTTGTCTCGAAGGAAAAGAAATTGACGATGGGAGAGAGGTTTAGTGAGGAAATCAACAATTTGATGATTGGTAGATATATGACGAACGTCAAGTTGTCGACCAATTACTTGATTGCGAATGAAATGAGCATCGATCTCAATGTGTTTAGTTCGAGCGTGGAAGACGAGATTAGAGGACAGAGCCGTAGCGTTGATACTATCACACAGGCTATTGAGGTGGTGTGAATTGGAATTTTAATTTCTTGAAGGAGCGAGCAGATCCATTTGATTTCGCAGGCAATATGAGCGAGATCCCGATATTCAGACTCAGTACTAAAACGTGCAACAACAGCTTATTTTTTTGATGACCAGGAGACCAAGGAGAAACCAAGATAGACACAGTATCCAGTAACAAACTTTCTATCATCGGGACAAGCTGTCCAGTCTGCATCACAGTATTCGGTAAGAGAGAGAGTTGTTGCTGGTTGAATAGCGAGGCCAAGTTGGCTTGTTCCTTGGAGATAACAGATGATACGTTTGAGAGCTTGCCAGTGAATGGTTGTGGGGGTTTGATTGAACTGACTGAGTTTGTTGACTGCGAAAACGATGTCTGGTCGGGTGTGAATGAGGCATTGAAACGATCCTAGAGTGCTTCAGAAAAGGGTGGGTTCTGGAAAAGGGTCGCCATCATGTGGGATAACACTTTTCCCGCAGCCATAGAAGATGTGGTGGGTTTGAGGCGTTTAAAGTTGAGACGATGAATGATATCGTGAATATATTTGTCTTGTGTGAGAGTGATACCGGTTGTGTCTCGATGTACTTGAATTCCCAGGAAGTAATGGAGAGGTCTTAGGTCTTTGATTGCAAAAACATCTTGAAGTTTGGAGATTAAATTATTTATGAGGGTGAGAGAGGAACCTATTAGGATGATGTCATCAACGTAAATTAGGAGGAGTAAAATGTCCGAACCATGATTAAGGATAAAGAGGGATAGGTCGGACTTTGATTGGGTAAATCCCCAGTTAAAGAGGGTTGTGCTCATGCGATCATACCAGGCTCGAGGGGCTTGTTTAAGCCCATAGAAAGCTTTGTTAAGTTTGCAGACATGTGTGGGATGAGTAGAATCGCCATATCCTTGAGGTTGTTGAATAAAGACGTCTTCAGTTATGGAGCCATGAAGGAAGACATTGCTGACATCAAGTTGTTTAATTGACCAGCGAGAGTGAGAACAATTCGAATAGAGGATGGCTTAATTATCGGGTTGTAGGTCTCTCCATAGTCAATGTCAGCTGTTTGTAAGTATCCTTTGGCTACAAGCCGTGCTTTGTATCATTGAATTTGGCCGTGTTCGTCTCTTTTTATTTTGTAGACCCATTTTGTACCTATAATTTGATGATTGTTAGGAGGAGGAACTAAAGTCCAGGTACGATTTTGGGTCAAGGCGTAGAATTCTTCATCCATAGCATTTTGCCATTCTTTGAAATTTATGGCATCAATAAAATTATTTGGTTCAATGTTGGCCCAATTTATGGCTTAAGAGTCTAAAGTAATTAGGCCAAAAAAGTGTTTGGGCTTGTGAATGCTCATTTTTGACCGTGTGATCATGGAGTGAACATTAGACACGATTGGGTTTTGGGTAGATGGTATGGGTAAGATTGTGTTAGGGCTTGTTGGGCTGTGATGTTGGTTGAGGCTGGGAGAAAAAATTGAGTTTTGGTTTGTTTTGGGATTAAAAGATGACAATGGAGCAGAAGGAAAATTTGTTGGGGAAGATGAAGGAGATGAGGGACACGTGTGAGAGTATTGGACATGTGTGTTTTTTGAGTGTTTTGAGGGAAAAGAATCAATCGTGTTTGGTGGAGGAAACGAAACGACAGAAAAGAACGATTCCAAAGGCGATTTCTAAGCGATTTGAGGAGACTTTCTAGATGAAGGGGAAGTAGCATGAATCGGGGGAAGAGAGAACCAAGAAAGGATAATGGAAGAGGACTCGGGTTGTGCGGACTCGGTCGAAGGAAAAAGTTCTAAGTAGGGAAAGTCATCTTTGTTGAAGATTACGTCTCGTGAGGTAAATATTCGTCATTCTTGGTTTAGACAACGGTATCCTTTGTGTTGGTTACTATATCCTATGAAAACGCACTTCGTTGTGTGAAAATCAAATTTTTGTTTCTAGTAGGTGATAGCACTTAAAAAGTGCTAGTTTTTAACCCATAATTCAATAATTTTATTAGTTAAATTTGGACTTTGATGCTTT
>JAOANK020849884.1:0-10226 GCA_026257165.2 Telfairia occidentalis | reverse complement strand
GAATACTTAGACTTTATGTGGAGACATAAAAGTGGATCAAGTTTAAGTAAATAGCCAAAACGGTCCATAGTATACGGGTTACGCTGCGTACCTTCTCCTGGGGAAACTATGGAATGTGGCCTGCTTTGTATATGATACAAACGATGTGACCCTAAATCGTTCATGTGTAGACATGCGAGTGGGGGCGTTCTATGCAATGAGTTTGCATAAGACTGGACTGCGAAATAGTCATTGTTTCAGTATAACGTCGATCACTAAAAACATTGACTCATTTCAATTCCTTTTATCCGTTGGAACTTCTACCATAATGGAAAATGACAGTTAAATCTCCTGCATGTACAAATCTGCTTCAGCAATTTGGGAAATATCCATTTGCTGTGAAAAAGGGGAGTACTTTTTATTTTGATTCATTTTTCAAAATAAAAAGATCTCATTTTTTTCAATTTTAATTGCATGCAGCTGTTTAAATGGAATTACTATAGCATGAATCACAAAATTGCCCCATTGATATTCTATAAATAGACGACATCATTCCACATACAATCTATCATCTCTACTTCAGTATCATTTTGCATAGTCTATAAGCCACTATTGCTTCAAGTTTCCCCCTTCTTACTTCACCAAACTCAAGAACCACCATGGCCCCAAAATTAAACATATTCAAGAGCAAAAAGGGTAATGCCATTGAACTTAGCTCTCCTCCTATTACTTCTTCTACTAGGAAAACCAAATCCTCTACAAGGAAGGCCCCATTAGAGCAAGAGATTGTTCATTTTCAGCAAGTAGAGTCTTCCATAAAGGAAGAAACACAACACACTACCGTGGTGCCAAAAGCAAAATCAAAAAGCAAGAAGTCCAAGGGCAAAAACCAGTGATCCAAGTGCAAGAAGATGTGGAACAAATTGAAAATTTTGTAACTTCTAAAGCTTAAGAAAGGTATGAGCAGTTAAGAAAAAGGAATTTTCTAATGAAGATGGGATTTTAGATGCCTCTACAGGACCTACCAGCAGCTATCTCCTCAATAGTTGTTCATCACAATTGGAATACTTTCAGTGCAAAACAAGGTCCTATCTACCCTGAACTTGTATGAGATTCTATGCAAATATTGATGAAGATGAAGGATTTCAGCTAGTGGTGAGAGGTAAACTAATTGACTGCTCCCCAAAAGCAGTGAATGCCATTTACAACCTTCTTAACTTACCAAGAGCAGCATACAATGCTCTAGTGAGATAGATTGATGAGGTTCAACTCAATATTTCCTTGCGAGCAGTAGGCATGGTGGGAGCTCAATGGTGCATTTCCAAGAAAGGCAAGAAAACCCTCCCAGGAGCTCACTTAAAGTCAGCAACCAACCTATGGCTCTATTTTCTTAAGCATAGAATCCTCCCAACCACACATGACTTCAGTGTCTTAGCTGAGAGAATCATCCTCATTCCTACCATTATTGAAGGGATGGGGATAGATGTAAGCCAATTCATATCTCTAGAAATATATAACTGCTCAAGGAAGACCACAAGGCAGTTGTTTTTCCCAAGCACCATAGTAGCCATTTGCCTTAGAGTTGGAGTTCCTTTGGGAGACAATGAAGAGCCTTGGGAGGAGAAGAGAGGCATTGACCACGTTGGAATAGCCAAGCTAATAAGGGAGGAAGGAAGGAGGGGTTGCAGAAAATGTGTTGATAGGCATTAACACCCTGATGAACCAACAAACTACAATGCTCCAACGCATGAGCTACACTGAATCCCAACAACATACTTAATGGAAGTATGCTGAAATAGGGATGTAGCACTTAGAAGAGCAATGCAAGTAAATTTCAAACACCATGATCCTCTATTCCACTGCTTCTCCAATGCGGTGCTAACAACTTGGACCCCAGCTAAAAATCTAGAGAATGACAATGCTGATTAAGGGAGCGTCCTGCTCCTTAATCATCTTGTGTCTCTCTCCTTCCTTGTTTGATTACGTTGTGTGTTTGATGTTTGTAAGGCCTGTTGGTGAAGGCCACTATTTCTTGTGTTGTTATTATTGTTTCTATTTCTTTTTTAGTACTTTTCTTGTTGCCTATCCTAGGTTTATCTTACTACTGCTTTGTCTTTCCTTATGAAATTTTGATTTCCCCCACCCCTTATTCATGTGTACTTTTGTTCCAGTGCTTTTAATTAAATAATTTTGATAGTCTTTCCTCTACATCATGATGCATTTTTTTCATCTAAAACAAGTTAATTGGTTGAGTTGGCTAGTATATGTAGGCATACCCCCCTTAGCCCAAGCAACCCAACCTTGATAATTTCAAATTGTCCATCTATGTTGAATTAGTTGTGGTTAAGCCTAATAAAACTACCATCCATTAGAGGATCCTCCCTTAGAAATTTGTCTTGTGAGTAAGTAGTTTGAGGGTTGCATGAGACCCTCTCATTCAGCAATTGTTGTGTTGCTTTCTACTTCAACTTCTCAGAACCCTATTTCATTGAGGACAATGAAATCTTCAAGTTTGATCGATGGCTAGCCATTTTGAGCATACTCCTCCTTTTTTGTGGAAAGTGAGTATCTACCTAGATAGATAGGTTGTCTACAAAATTAATTCAGCATATCTTGATACGATGAACCTCAAAATGGGCATTCTGAGCATACTCCACCTTTCTTGTGGAAAGTGAGTATCAACCTAGATAGATAGGCTGTCTACAAATTCAACATATCTTGATAAGGTATGTCTCACAAAAAAAAAAGAGAGAGAGAAAAAGAGAAAGAAAGAGAAAGGAAACAAAAGAAAGAAAAAGCCTTAGGCAAAGCCAAGTATAGGGAAAGGGTTATGCATTGCAAACTCCAACCTTAATAAAGCCCAATGGGCTATGCAGTGTACCAGTCCCCCCTAAGCTTAAGAAGAAAAAAGAAAAAAAAATGGAAAAAGAAGTCATAAGCCAAAATTAAGAATTCAGTGTGTAAGATGAAATAAAGTTTGTAGGAAAGCTAAAGCATAGGAAACTCATTGTGCTGCTCCTGTAGGCGCACAAAGGATCTATGATAGGAGTCTTCCTCAAACGAAAGCAACAATAGAAGAAATTTCCAATGGATGTTGAATCCAATAGAAGGATAGTCTATTTTTCTTGGCAAAGGCAGGTTCAAGCAATTGGATGGATGTGGAGTGTGAGAAAGTTGTGTGGTGGAAGGTTTATGGAGTGCCTAAATATTTCTTTTCCAACTCTGACCCATTAAGTCTGGTACAAAAGAGTTCAGTAGGGGTGGTTTAGATAGGATTCCAAGCAATACTTAGAGACGAGTAATGGTTTAAGATTGGGGGTTTGTTTACTCTTAGAATAAGAGTTAAGTTGGGCTTATTTTGGGTGTATTCATAGTCGTGAATGACCTTATGATATCCTTTGACCTGAAATTATGATATTTATCACTTGCATTTGTCTCTAAGTTAATGAATTGTTGATAATTGCATTATTGGCTGACTAAATAAACTGCACAGCAAGTACATCACTAATATGTGATAAAATGTCAATTTTTCAGGAGCATGTCATGTGACAGAAGAAATTTTTGTTGCGTTATTGAGCTGGGAACAAAGGCCAATGATGTGGCATTTCATTAATTGAGCTGGTAATTGGCACGTGACCAAGTAGAAATGGACCAATGAGAAAACAACATGTGGATTAGTTGGGCAATTCAGCCCTCACTTGTTGCCCAAGTGGATACGATGGAGATAGATATAAAAGGAAAGAGATGAGTTTCCACATACGGACAATCGTTCCTCTATTTTTGATAAGGAGACAACAAAACTTAGAGATCTTCCTAAGAAGAATTTTCTAAAGAAGGAACGGGAGAGGAGAAGAATCTCTTTGGGGAAGACACTTTTGGAAAAAAGGTATTTCTCACCCTCTCCCTCCACAACTTTTGTCTCATTCTCTTTGCTTTATTTTTTTTTTAGATGGAGTTAAACTTTGTTCCTTTTGTAATCTTTTAAGCATTTGTCTCTAAGTTAATGAGTTGTTAATAATTGTATTATTGGCTAACTCAATAAACTACACAACAAGTACATTACTAATCTGTGATAAAATGTCAATTTTCCTGTAGCATGCCATTGACAAAAGAAATTCCTATTGCATTATCGAGCTGAGAACAAAGGACAATGATGTGGCATTTCATTAATTGAGCTGGCAATTGGCACGTGACCAAGTAGAAAAGGACCAAAAAGAAAGCCCCATGTGGATTAGTTGTGCAATTCAGCCCTCCTTTGTTGCCCAAGTGGATAAGATAAAAAGAGATATAAAAGGAAAGAGACGAGCTTCCACATATAGACAAACATTCCTCTATTATTGATAAGGAGACAACAAAACTTAGAAAGCTTCCTTAGAAGAATTTGTTGAAGAAGGAAAAGGAGAGGAGAAGAATCTCTTTGGGGAAGACACTTTTGGAAAAAAGGCCTTTCTCACCCTCCCCATCCACATCTTTTGTCTCATTCTCTTTGCTTTATTTTTTTAGCTAGAGTTGAACTTTGTTCCTTTCGTAATCTTTTAAGTATTCAGATTTTTTTTACTTTTCCCAAGTATTCTTTGGTTAATTCTTGTTAGTTGTTTTTCTTTACATTTGAGTATGAATTAATTAACCCAAGGCAAGGGTTAGGGATGTGACTTTGTTGATTTTCTTTGAAGATGTAGAACAGCTTTTGGTTATCTTTTTAAGGAGTGTTATTGATTTTCTTTCGTTTATCGGATAGTATTGACCAACCACCTCTATAATTTGCTTTTTAATATGAACTTGGAAGAGGTAGTATTAATAGAACTGTTTAACACCCTCATTAGCTGAATCTGTTTATGGATTTGAGAGTGAGTTAGGAATAACCTCTCCCTAATACACTAAAAAGAACATTAAACCTTTAAAAGAACTAAGAGCATGGAAATGAACTTAGAAGTATAGCTTCGGAAGAAGCATATGAGCTATTCTGTGGTACTAAGATAGTGGTAGAAATGTTATATCATCCTGTAGTAGTCGACAAATGAATTTCTCTAACCTGAGCCTTTTCTTACAAAGATTTTACAACCTCTACTAAGTTTCTCTCAAGCATTTTCTTTGTTGCTTTTAAATATTTTTTGTTACGTTTCATAGACCTTAAAAGTTTTTTACCCCTATTCTCCTAAACATTAACTTTTGAAGCTAATTTTGTTCCTTATCCATGTGGATTGATCTTGTATTACTACAACTTCAGAGTGTATACTTGAACTTTTATGTGGTTTGCTAACTACTTTTAAAATCATTCAATGCTAATGTATGGGTAACAGACCAAGAGGTTGAGTCTACATGTTAGTGAGAGATGAGCTGAGCTCGAGAGAGGAAGCCAAATGTTAGATTAATCTCAGCTGATGATTGCATCTTGATAAAATAGTCTCTTTTGTTAATAAAGTGTATTGACCCAAAGCATGTACATTCAATTCTAAGGCATGATCTCCATTTGTCAAATCCAATTAATTAGGAGTAGAAGTAGTGTAACTTAACTTTCTATATTGTTATTCTGTTCCCTAGATAAAATGAGGTGTGAGTAATTGTGGTAGTTAATCAAACTAGAAACCTAATCCCAAGGATGACACTCGATACTCAATTCTACTATACTAAAACTGACTTGTACACTTCAGTTACGCAATGCTGAAATTTAGTCTTGGGAAAAATAATTTACGTACTCACTTTTGTGCATAGCTTTTGATTTTTACTTCAATCAACTAGCCAATGTTAATTTCGATTCCTCGCAGGATGGCATATACCAGGATGATTTGCTTGTGGTAGATAGAGCTATCGTGTGTAGTCTAAAGGATTCGATTCTTTAGAAAATAAAACAAGAAGTCAGCTTGTGGTGTTAGCATTGAAGGGAGAAGTGAATAGATTCCAAGTTTAGAAACTTGCCATTCGACCGAATCGTTTCTGACGGCTTCAATGGTAGAATCCATTTCTTCTGGCTCAAGAGCAGAGCATAAGTGGCTGCCATCTGGGTTGTGGGATGGAAGCCATAAAAATTGTTAATCACTTTGGAAGAAAATTTTACTTTTTTGCCATGAACATGCACGAATGTTTGTCCTTTAGAGGTGATGTTGGAGTAAAACTCTCGTACAAGGTTGGTGAATCCGAACTGTGGCTTTCCTCAGGATTGCTCCCATTTGTTAATTTTGATGATTTCTCTAATATAGGCTGGCATATCAAATGAAGCAGGCAGGATTCCTTTCTCAGCAAGGAATCGTTTTAACTTCGTTTCCTTGGCTCACTTCTCAGCTACATGATTGATGTATCTAGCGAATGTGGTTGTCTTCTCTACTTCAATTTCTTTTCCCTTTTGATTGTTTTCTTGGGCTCCTACTTCTCTGCTTTCTTCTTCCATCTTAGAGTGGATATCGACTCCTCTGGTTCTGATGAAGAACTCAGGATGCCATAGCTTCGCTCCCCTTTACATTGTCTTTCTTTTTCTTCTTCTTCTTCTTCTTGTCAGTGGTTTCTAATTCATGGGTTTTCGGTGGTTCTTCTGATGCAGGTGTATGATGTTGCTAACATTCTTGTGTCGGCTCTGTAGTTGGTTCTTCAAACCAATCTTTGAAATGCTCTTCTTCATTGGTAGGTTGTACCGAATCTATTCCCTCATCTTCTAGGTTGAATTCAACAGTGTCGCCTTCAGTTTGCTATGGCACCTCATCGAGCATAACTTCTTTGGTTGCTGGAGCTGTGGGAATGATCTTAGTATGTACATCAAGTCGCACTACTAAGAATGACACTAGTGTGGTCAAAGGTACTTCAGACAATGGTGGAGCACGTGAAGGAGGATGAATTCTGACTTGCAATGAAACGCTCTCAGCTATTGTATGGGTGTCTGGTGTGTGAGGTGGCTTCCTCACACCTTACTTAAAGCATCTTCGCTTTGACTGTTACTCTTCTTCATGAATTTGCTGGCCCTTGTACTTGTGAGCAGTTTGCTTCTTTTTCTCCGTTGGTAATGGTGGTGGCCACGGTGATGCTGTTGATTTTTCAGGGGATTCGTCTATAGGGAAGATTGTCTTCAGTGGTTTTTGGGTCTATTTGGATTAACTAGCATTCTGCCATGGAGGGGTTGGGCTGTCTTTCGTCTTCAAAAAAAGATGAATCAAGCGTCATCCGGTTGGAAGCGCTAGTGGCTTTGTTCGATGTTCCAAATTTCTTGAATTTTCTTCTACCTTTTTCTCGTGTGGACACCATATCAGAGATTGGGAATTGATCTAGAGAATTGATTGCTTTGGACGTGCAAAATAGAGAAAGAAATACCAACGGAGCACATGAGAAAAGGAAGAGTAGAGATGCAAAATAAATATGCATAGTGTTGTTTAAATAGGCTGTGCCCCACCAATAACAATTTTGAAAAATAGCAGAGGCACATTTTTATTTACCGTTGATAAAATCGTTCGAAATTAAATGCTAAAGTTACTATTGCGTCACTTGGCAATTTGCTTATTGCGTGTTCGCGTGCAAGCTCCACCTGGCAGTCGTACATCTGTAGCAAATCAAATTCTTGCACATCCCAACCTCCATTATTGCTGCACTAAAAATTCCACTGAATATTCCATCTGCATTCTTTTGTCTATGCAGCTTTACATAGAAAAGGAGTTAAATAATAACATGAAATGAAAATACTAACGATCACATTCCCCATACATAAAATAGTTCCACTCTTAAGATGTCATTTAGTGGCATCTCATTCTTTTTGAAATGTTGCTAGTCTTTTGACATCGATCACATTCTTGAGCGTACTTCTAAGTGCCCTTAAAGCTTGTTGGCCAATAATATTCTGATTGCAACACTTTTGTTGTCATTTTCCTCCCTGCATTATGTCCATCGTATCGCAATACATGACAAAGCTATAAAATGTCTTTGATTTCATCGTCTTTCACAAATCTCAGGAGAATTGAGTCTGGCCCTAGGTGATACAGATATGGTTCATCCCAAAAGGACTTTTGAGTCTGTGCCAATAATCTCTTTACGGCTGGTATCTTAAGATCATAGGGGATAATTTTACTAACTAGGTAATTCACGCTATCTGCATACCATGGTGATTGTTCTGCATTCAGTGTTAAAATGGATGCATCTAGAAATTGTTCCTTCACTTAACTGAATGTATTTTTCTCATCGTTCTTATTTAATTGCAATACATGGTTAGCCACTTGGTTCTCAGCTCCTTTTCTATTTAACACTTCTAAATCAAATTCCTGTAAGAGCAGTATCCATCTTATCAAGGGTGGCTTCGCATCTCTCTTAACCATCAAATGTTTTATTGCCGCATGATCTGTGTGCACAAAAACCTTCGTTCGAATTAAGTATGACCTAAATTTGTTGAAAGCAAATACCACTGCAAAAATTTCCTTCTCTGTTGTTGTGTAATTACACTGTGCTTTAGTTAGTGTTTTACTGGCATAGTATATTGGATGAATTACCTTCTCGTGCTTCTATCCTAATACTACCCCAACAGCCGAATCACTTGCATCACACATCAGTTCAAATGATTTTGTCCAATCTTGTCCCTTATTGATCCGTTCTGTGACTAACTTTTGCTTCAACATTTCAAATGCATTTTGACACTCTGTAGTACATACAAACTCCTGATTTTGCTCCAACGACATGCACAATGGCTTAACTAAGAAACTGCGGACTTGTTTAACTAAAGAAAGGGTAGGTAGCTTGTCTATAACATCAATTTTAGCTTATCTACCCCTATTCCTACTTGAGAGATTTTGTATCCCAAAACAATCTTGTCTTGTACTATGAAATGGCACTTTCTCAGTTAAGTATGAGGTTGTTTTGCTCACATCTTTCTAACACTTTCTCCAGATTGTCCAGGCATTTCTCAAAAGATCACTTCTTAAACACAGAGAAATCGTCCATGAATACCTCCACCATTTCTTCTATTAGGTCTAAAAAAATTGCCATCACACAACGTTGGAAGGTTGCTGGCGCATTATATGAGTCTAATGGCATTCTTCTTAAAGCAAACGTTTCGTACGAGCACATGAATGTTGTCTTCTCTTGGTCTTTTGAAGCAATTGCATTCTTATTGTATTCCAAATAACCATCCAGAAAATAGTGATATTGTTGCCCTGCGAATTGGTCAATAAAAGGCAGTGGAAAATGATTGTTCTTGCCTACCTTATTAAGTGTATGGTAATCCATGCAAACTCTCCATCCACATATTGTTCTTGTTCGAATCATTTCGTCTTTTTCATTTGTGATGACTGTGATTCCTCCTTTCTCTGGCATGCATTGAAGTTGACTAACCCAAGTGCTCTCAACTATAGGGTATATTATTTCTACATCCAACCATTTAATAATTTCTTTCTTTACCACTTCTTTCATTATGGGGCTATGGCGGCGCTATGCGTCCACACATATTTTACATCATCTTCCAGACATATTATGTGCATTCATATTGTAGGGTTGATTCCAGGGATCTCATCAATGTCCATCCGACTGCTTTTTGATGATTCCTAAGTACCTTCAATAACAACAGTTCATATTTAGTACTCAACTTTGATGAGATGATGTAGGAAGCTTACTATCAATATCTAAATAAGAATATTTTAGAGTAGAAGGTAAAGTCTTCTTCTCCACTTCTGGAGCTTCCTCAAAAGATGACTTCATTAGTTGACCCTTCCCCTCAGATAAATGTAAAGCTTCTATCATTTGATCGCTAATGTGCTCTCCGCTTGATGCTGCCACAAAGATACTGCATAATTGCTCCATGTTTGTTTCTTCTTTATTTTAGCTATTATCTTCTTTATCCTCTTGAATTAACTCTATATTTTGTAGATCTTCCTTCTCTTGCAACACATAACATTCTTCCACATTATCGGAATATTTGACGGCATTGAATATGTTGAAAGTGACATTCTTATCATTAACTCTCATAGTTAGAATTCTCTTTTGCACATCAATCAGTGTTCTTCCCATCGCTAGAAATGGTCTTCCCAAAATAATAACTTCTCGATATTCTTCATAATCTAAGATGATAAAATCAGCCGGAAAAAGGAATCCATCCACCTCGACCAACACATCCTCAATTTTTTTTTCTAGATGCGTTATGGAGTGATCAGCAAGCTCCACTATGACTATTGTAGGTCTAGCCTGAAGGGTGTATCAAGATACATGCACAGCGGAATAAGGATCAACACACTCTAATTAGCTCAATTTAATTAAGGAAAATCATGCATAAGAGGAGGAAAACAGAG
>JAOANK020849873.1:0-10226 GCA_026257165.2 Telfairia occidentalis | reverse complement strand
TGAATAACTTCAATAACTACTTTATTGATGATAGAATATGTTTACATGCCAATGAGTTTTAAGACATAAAAACCCAATAGGATAACAGGTGAATATTCCTGTACTACCCCTTGTTGGTCTCGAGGGATGGAGGAGGCTTAGTTAGCCAAAAGATGATTATTGGTTCAAGGAGGCAAGGTGCCCTTGCTTTTTAAGGGTAAGAAGGGGTAGACTAATTGAGGTTACACAAAATCAGAGCCATAACAGATATATTTTTATTTAAGATGAAAAATTAAACTTTTTTCTTTCATATAGAAAAAGAAAGGATCTGCCAAAAAAAAAAAGAATAGAAAAGAGAAGAAATAGGCTCAGCCGCACCCTATCCATCCATACGACATGATAGGTTCAGCAAATAGAGAGAGCTAAGCTATCATACAATTTCTCATATTATTAAAAGCTTGTGGTAAGAACAGGTTTCGTACTAGTGCCCGAAAATAATATTGCAAAGCTTTTGTATATTCTCCGTTCCATGTGTGGATATGACCTATGTTATAGAGTATATAACTTCGATCATAGGGATCAACTTCTAGTTGCATAGCTTCATAATTATTCTGTAGAGCTTCTGCATAATTTCCTTCAGATTGAGCTGACAACTGTTACGGTCGTTCGTTATTCCATTGAAAGAATCTTCATTCCAGAAATAAGCCACTAGCCACGATAAGTCTAGTGAATATAATTATTATAAATTATAAATAATAAGATATGTACATAAATATATCTTATCCACTTAATAGCCCAGTCAAGAACGAAAAATTGGATGGATTTATCTAATGAGTATAGGTAAAATGGTTTATTGATATTCTATTTGACCAATGCAATGAATTGTTTCATCATACGACCGATCCTAATTAAATTAATGAGCTCCATCCTAACGAAATTAATTTGATTGATACATGTACCGACGAAGTTAACATAGATCCATTCACAGAATCATTGATAAAAGAATTCAACTTGGCAATAAAAACAATTTTCAATAATTTGTTGATCCATATCCCTCTCTTCCCCAGATTTTAAAATTTATCGTTTTTTAATTTCATATCCCTCTCTTCCCTAGATTTCACATAATCATTGATAAAGGAATTCAACTTGGTGATAAAAACAATTTTCAATTATTTGTTGATACATATCCCTCTCTTCCCCAGATTTCAAAATTTATTGTTTTTTAATTTCTTCGCTTACTGTGAGATCAAAATATGGCTACGTAACATAATCTTAACAATGAGTGAAAGTATGAGAAATGAAGTTTAATCTCATTTATAGCATATGGTAGACCAATCACTTCCTGAAGGGTACTAGTCTTCGTATTGTTTTTTTTATTTAAATAATATTTTCTTTTCGAATATTTAGTATTTTTTTTTTATTTTTTAGACGTTTCTTTTAATCACTATTTTCATTTGATATTCTATAATGGTATAATGGAATTAATATAACTATATATTCAAATTTACAAATTTATGTTTGATGAAAGAAAGAAATGTTGTATATGAATCGCTCACATATTCTTCTGAATTATACATATCTACAGGATTAATTTGGAAAACCCGTAGGTATATGCAAAAACAAACAATTTTTACTGCAAACATTCCTCTAATGTCCCGCCTGGGGAGTAAGTTCGAAAGAATCAAACTCAAAGGAATTGACGGGGGTGTGCACAAGTTGTGAAGCATGTGGTTTAATTCGATGTAAAGCGAAGAACCTTACCAAGGTTTGACATGTCGCGAATCCTCTTGAAAGAGAGGGGTGCCTTCGGGAATGTTGACACAGGTAGTGCATGGTTGTCGTCAGCGTTCTTGGCTATTGTAGGGTAAAGTCTTCCAATCAACTCGTATGGTAAGCTAGGATTGGAAAAAGTCGGTAATGAAGGCGTAGGTGCAGCTTACCATTTCAGCCTACCATTCCTTCTTCTCACTAAGCCACTTCGTCCCTGTGTTTGAATGGAATTTGATTGAAAGCCTTGCCCGAGAATCTTTGCTTGGGAGCACCTTGGTTTAAACTATATGCGAGCCCCAGAATAAAGAATTTTCCTGACTACATGCGAAAGTCAAAAGATTCTTCCAATGTATCATTTCTTGGTCCAATGAAATTCATAGGTATGGGAAGAAACTCTGTCAAATAGAGACTTTTTCTTTCGACCATCTTTCAATTATTAATACGATATATAAGGACCGCTACTATAAATAGTACTACACCCTTGATCGTGAAATATCGACTCTTAGTCAAGTGCGGGAGCCCTTTGTATATAAAGGTAAGGCTCTTCCGCTCTCAATGAAACCAAAAGAAAGACAAAAAAACCAATGCATTTTGTATAGATCGAGACTTGTTGCAAGATTTTTGACTCATTCCATACTGGGTGGGAAGAATTTAAGGAAATCGTTCAATAACACTTATTCCTATTTCTCAATGATATCCGACGATCAAGACAATTCTCGCGAAACTCTTTCATTGCGTACAAGTTTCTTCTTTTTCTTCTTACAAAGAAAATAGCATTTCCTATTGATTTGTCCCCTAGACTGGACCTATTCAGATTCTCAATTAACCATCGCTACGCTATTCCCAAGAACTAGCAAAATCAAAATAGCGAAAGCAAGGGCACCTTGTGTCCTTGAACCGATAACCATCTTTTGGCTAACCTAGCTCTGCATGCTCCTTGGTTAGAATCACTAAGGAATCCTAATGGTTTGGACTTGAGTAGGCTGAAAAAAAACATACAACCTTGGCAAATTTGTATGGAGCTATCAACGAATTCTGAAAAAATCGAAGATCTACGTGACCAAATTTTCCTGTTTAAAAGAGGATTACTAATCCTTAACTTTTTGAGGAATCCTTCATCAGTGGTTGTATAACAGCGAGATGAGCCATTTATCATCACAATAGGTGTCAAGTGGTAGTGCACCATTTGCATCAAGCTCAAACTTCCTTCTTGCATGCATGCTCCTCCACTTCAGAGGAAGGAACATTTTCAGGGACTAGCCAGATTCTCAAGGGTTGTTAGGGGATAGGCTTACCCTTCCGTACGATTTCATGCTTGACGATAAGGTAGCGGAAGTAAGGTCAATAAGGACCACAAGAAGCCTCTCATTTGGAATTTGGGCTCTTCTCGTCATTTTTATTTGCTTTTTTTCCCTTTTTTTCTGATTTTATTCCCTTCGATCATTCCTTAAATCTCATAGGTTTGATCCTGTAGAATCTGACCCATTTTTTCATTGAGTGAAAGGTACGAAATAAATCAGATTGATTTTTCGATCAAAAGTACAATGTGAAATCTTCATTTTTTTTCTCTTTCTCTATCTCTGTCCCTCGGGTACAATGTTTGAATCAATATTGAACCTTTTCTTTTGTATCTGTATGAATCGATATTATTACATTCCACCGAAACCAGAAGTAAAAATTTTGGTAGATAGGGATTCCATAAAAACTTCTTTCGAGGAATGGGTCAGACCGGGTCATTTCGCGAGAACAATAGCTAAGGGTCCTGATACTACCACTTGGATGTGGAACCTTCATGTTAATGCTCACAATTTCGATAGTCATACTAGTGATTTGGAGGAGATCTCTCGAAAAGTATTTAGTGCCCATTTCGGCCAACTCTCCATCATCTTTCTTTGGCTGAGTGGGATGATGTATTTCCACGGTGTTCGTTTTTCCAATTATGAAGCATGGTTAGGCGATCCTACTCACATTGGCCCTAGTGCCGAAGTGGTTTGACCAATAGTGGGCCAAGAAATATTGAATGGTGACGTAGGTGGGGGTTTTCGAGGAATACAAATAACCTCTAGTTTTTTTCAGATGTGGCGAGCATTTGGAATAACTAGTGAATTACAACTCTATTGCATCGCAATTGGTGTACTACTCCTTTCAGCCTTAATGCTTTTTGCGAGTTGGTTTCATTATCACAAGGCTGTTCCAAAATTGGCTTGGTTCCAAGATGGGAATCCATATTGAATCACCATTTAGCATTACTTATGAGAGCAAAGCTTTCTATATTTGTATGGGGTCATGTTGTTTTGCATGCGGCGTCACTTACCGGCCTTAGACCAACATCTTATCATAAGTACTCCCCATTACAATTAGCTTATGGCCATGAGCTAAATATATCCCATTTGTGAATTTTTTTAATGTACAGTACATGTTTCAATTGCTCACCACAACGCACTGAGATGGATCTTCAAAGGAGATTAGGAATTTATGTTGGATTTGATTTTCCATCAACTATTAGATATCTTGAACCCCTGACGGGTAATATATTTACTGCACAATTTGCTGATTGTCATTTTAATGAAATAATTTTCTAACATTAGGGGTAGAAATTAAGAAGTTGGAAAAAAAATTACATGGAGTATATCTTTATTGTCTCATTTAGATCGCCATATAGATCAATGTGAACTAGAAGTTTAAAAGATAATCCATTTACAAAATATAGCAAACCAAATACCAAATGCATGTACAAATACTACGAAAGTGACCAAGTCATATATACCAGCAGGAAATGCTCCATCTTGAATTGCAATCCCAACCTAGCAAATTGTTACAACTAATGAGTCGCAGGCACGCTAGAAACGTGGTAGGCCAATAGGTTCCAAAGATAAAAATCTTCGAAAACGAAAAGTAGCCGATAATTAAAATGACTGAGCTGAGAAAGTGGATATACCAGAAGAAATACTAGACATGATGATTCATAAGAATATGGAAGAAGGTCAAGTACCTGATGATAACAATGAAATTTTGATAAATTATATCAATACAGGTAAAAGATGGAACCGAACTGATGTAGTTGTCAATGATATTTTTTCTTATAATGTTGCTCATGATATTATTTATATTCAATTAAGGATTTTGAACCAAGATCTATCGAAGAATGTCGACATAGAAAAGATTGGGCTAAGTGGAAAAAAGCAATCCAAGCAGAATTAACCTCACTTTCAAAACGTGAAGTTTTTGAACCTGTAGTTCATACACTTGAAGGTGTAAAACTTGTGGGATACAAATGGGCATTTGTGAGAAAGAGAAATGAAAAGAATGAGGTCACAAGATATAAAGCGAGACTGGTAGCACAAGGATTCTCGCAAAGGCCTGATATTGATCATGAGGAGACATATTCTCTAGTGGTGGATGCAATAACATTGAGATAAATAGTTAGCCTGACTGTAAATGAAAAGCTTGACATGCATCTTATAGATAGAGTCGTAGCATATTTATATGAATCTCTTAATAATGAAATTTATATGAAAAGTCCTCAAGGATTGAAAATACCATAATCATATAATTTAAGTTTTGGAGGATCATATTCCATCAAATTATAGATATCATTATATGGGTTAAAACAATCAGGACAAATGTGGTACAATTGTCTAAGTGAATATTTATTGAAAGAAGGATATCAAAATAATTCAATTTGTTCATATGTCTTTATTAAGAAATCACAGTCAAGATTTACTATTATAGTTGTATGTGTTGATGATTTAAATATAATCGAAACTTGTGAAGAGCTTGCAAAGGCAATAGAATATCTCAAAAAGGAATTTGAGATGATAAACCTTGAAGGACAAAATTTTGCCTTGGTTTGGGAATTGAGTATTTAGTAGATGGAATTCTTATTCATCAATCAACTTATATAGAAAAGATTTTAAAAAGATTTTACATGGACAAAGCACATAATTTGAGCATTCTAATGGTAGTTCACGCACTTGAGGTGAAAAAATATATATTTCGACCTCGGAAAGATGATGAAGCAGTTCTTGGTCATGAAGTACTATATCTAAGTACAATAGGTGCACTTATGTATCTTACTAATAATACACGACCTGATATAGAAATTTTAGTAAATCTATTAGCTAGATATAGTTCTTCTCTAACAAAAAGACATTGGAATGAAATCAAGCATATACTTCGAGGAACAATTGATATGAGTTTATTTTACTCAAACAAATCAAATTTTGATCTAGTTGGTTATGCATATGCATGATATTTATCTGACCCACACAAAGTTAGATCTCAAACAGGTTATTTGTTTACATGCGGAGGACTGCAATATCATGGCGGTCAATGAAGGAGACCATAATAGCTACCTCATCAAATCATGCTGAAATTCTTACAAATTCATGAAGCTAGTCGAGAGTGTGTATGACTAAGATCAATGACTCAACACATTCGAGAAACATGCGACTTGTCTTCTAACAAAAATTTTCCAGCAAGACAATACAACATGTATAGCTCAAATCAAGGGGGAATATATTAAAGGAGATAGAACATAGTAGATAGAACAAAACACATCCCACCAAAGCTCTTCTACATCCATGATCTTGAAGAAAATGGTGACATTAATGTTTAACAAATTTGTTCGAAAGATAACCTAGCTGATCTTTTTATAAAGACATTGCCTACCGCAACATTTGACAAGTTGTTGCACAACATTAAAATGCATCAATTCAGAGACCTCAAATGGTATTTCCATGAGGGAAAATAAATATACTACACTTTTTTCCCCTTAATAGGTCATTATCCCACTGGGTTTTTCCTAACAAGATTTTTAATGAGCCAGTTATTAAGTATATCAATATTGTACTATTTTTCCTTCATTAGGATTTTTTCTCATTAGATTTTTTCTCGTAAGTTTTTAATGAAGCATATATTCTATGTACAATGAATATTTAAGGGAGAGTACCATAAATATATTTTATTAAGTAGATATCCACAAATCCACATTCATTTTCCTCGTTTATTACTCATTATACCCATGATGATTATACTTTTGAATTATATAGATCTTGTAACCTACACCATTGTAAATCCTATAAATAGAGGTTGTATGAGACATTTGGAATCACAACTCAAAAAGAATTCTCTCTTCCTATCTACTTTCTTCTCTCCATCTTTTTTCTTTGTGTTTTTATTGTTTCATTCTTATTTTGTGCTTGCTTTGTAATATTATTTGAATATTCCATTTCCTAAAAGCAATTATTAAGATCACAAAATTAGAAAATGATGTTTAAAAAAAAGTCTAAATTCTATTTTGATTTCTAAACTTTTTGATTCATTTAGTTATGAATTTTTTAAAGTGTTTATTTTAGTTTCTGAACTTTTAAAACTAACTATTTTGATCCCTAAAGTTGAAAAATAATAATAATAATAATTTTAGTCATTATCAAATTATTTTTCTACCTAAAATTACTTGACACAAAGTTTATAGATCAAAATGGAAAAAATCTACAAATTGAAGGAAAAAGATCTACATTTAAACCTAAAAAATGGTATGTATTATAAAATGAGCACAAAAGTAGAGCAAAACAACAAAAACAAAAGAACACTAAGAGAAAAAGATGAGAAGAACGTAGAGAGGAAGAGAGAATTCTTACTAAATTGTGATTTACAAATGTCTCATACAACCACTATTTATAGGATTTACAATGGTGTAGGTTACATAATTCAAAATGTGTAACCTTCATGGTATAATGGGTGATAAAAAGAAGAATGAATGTAGAATTGTGTAACTCATGGAAGTTATGGATATCTACAGAATTATTATATTTATAATACTCTCCCTTAGATATTCATTGTATATAGAATATATGCCTCGTTAAAACCTTCCTAGAAAAAACCCAATGGAAAAAAAATCATAGTGAAGGAAAAAGAGTACATTATTTTATATACTTAATAACTATCTCATTAAAAATCTTGTTAGGAAAAACCCAGTGGGATAAAAACCTATCAAGGGAAAAAGAGTGCAGTAGATTTACTCCCCCTCATGGAAACATCATTTGAGATCTCTAAATCACCGCATTCCAACGTTGTGCACCAACTTTTCAAATGTTGCGGTAGGTAATACCTTTGTAAAAAGATCAGCTAGGTTGTCTTTCAAATAAATTTGTTGAACACTAATGTCGCCATTTTGTTCGAGATCATGGGTGTGTAGAAGAGCTTTGGGGAGATGTGTTTTGTTGTATCTCCTTTAATGTATCCTTCTTTTATTTGGGCTATACATGCTGTATTGTCTTCGTATAGTATTGTTGGAAGATTTTTGTTTGAAGACAAGCCACATGTTTCTCGAATATGTTGAGTCATTGATCTTAGCCATATGCATTCTTGACTAGCTTAGCTTCATGAATTGCGAGAATTTCAGCATGATTTGATGAGGTAGCTGTTATGGTCTATTTCACAGACCGCCATGATATTGCAGTTTCTCAACATGTAAACAAATAACCTATTTGAGATCTAGCTTTGTGTGGGTCAGATAAATATCATGCATCTACATAACCAACTAGATCAAAATTCAATTTGTTTGAATAAAATAAACCCATATCAATTGTTCCTTGAAGATTACGAAGTATATGCTTGATTTCATTCCAATGTCTTTTTGTTGTAGAAGAACTATATCTAGCTAATAAATTTACTGAAAATGCTATATCAGGTCATGTATTATTAGCAAGATATATAAGTGCACCTATGTCACTTAGATATGGTACTTCAGGACCAAGAATTCCTTCATCATCTTCTCGAGGTCGAAAGATATCTTTATTCACATCAAGTGAACGAACTACCATTGGAATGTTTAAAGGATGTGCTTTGTCCATGTAAAATCTTTTTAATATCTTTTCTGTATAAGTTGATTGATGAATAAAAATTTCATCTGCTAAATGCTCAATTTGCAAACCAAGACAAACTTTTGTTCTTCCAAAATCTTTCATCTCAAATGTCTTTTTGAGATATTCTATTGCCTTTGCAAGCTCTTCACGAGTTCCAATTATATTTAAATCATCAACATACACAACTATAATTGCAAATCCTGACTATGATTTCTTAATAAAGATACATGGACAAATTGGATTATTTTGATATCCTTCTTTCAATAAAATATTCACTAAGACGATTATACCACATTCTCCTGATTATTTTAATCCATATAATGATCTTTGTAATTTGATGGAATATAATTCTCTAGAATTTGAATTATATGATTTTGGTATTTTAAATCCCTCAAGGATTTTCATATAAATTTCATTATCAAGAGATCCATATGGGTATGCTGTGACTACATCCATAAGTTGCATGTCAAGCTTATTATTTACAGTCAGACCAATCAAATATCTCAATGTTATTGGATCCACCACTGGAAAATATGTCTCCTCATAATCAATAGCAGGCCTTTGCGAGAATCCTTGTGCTACTAATCTCGCTTTATATCTTGTGATCTCATTTTTTTCATTTTTTTTTCTCACAAATACTCATTCGTATCCCACAGGTTTTACAGCTTCAGGTGTTTGGACTACAGGCCCAAAAATTTCACGTTTTGAAAGTGAGGTTAATTATGCTTGGATTGCTTCTTTCCACTTAGGCCAATCCTTTCTATGTCGACATTCTTCGACAAATCTTGGTTCAAAATCCTCATTTCATAAATAATATCATGAGCAACATTATATGCAAAACTGTTGTCAACACCTATATTAAATTCGGTTCCATCTTTTACCTATCATGACATAATGTATCGAAATTTTATTATTATCATCAAGTACTTGACCTTCTTCCATATTCTTATGGATCGTCATATCTTGAATTTCTTCTGGAATATTCACTTTATCAAGTGAGTCATTTTGATTATCGACTACTTTTCTTTTTCGATGATTTTTATCTTTAGAACCTATTGGTCTACTACGCTTCTGGTGTGTTGCAGACTCATTAGTTGTAACAATTTGCTGTGTTGAGATCTCAACTCTAGATGAAACATTTGCAGCTGGTATATATGACTTGGTCACTTTATTAGCATCTATAAATGCATCTAACATTTGGTTTGCTATATTTTGTAAATGGATTATCTTTTGAACTTCTAATTCACATTAATCTGTACGGGGATCCAAATGAGACAATAAATATTCATTCCATGTAATTTCTTTTTCCAACTTCTTAATTCCTCCCCCTAATGTTGGAAAAATTGTCTCATTCAAGTGACAATCAGCAAATCATGCAGTAAATAAATCACCCGTCAGGGGTTCAAGATATCTAATAATTGATGGGGAATCGAATCCAGCATAAATTCCTAACCTTCTTTGAGGACCCATCTTAGTACGTTGTGGTGGAGCAATTGGAACATATACTGCACATCCAAAAATTCGCAAATGGGATATGTTTGGCTCCTAGCCATAGGCTAATTGTAATGGGGAGTACTTATGATAAGATGTTGGTCTAATGCGTATAAG
>JAOANK020849852.1:0-10228 GCA_026257165.2 Telfairia occidentalis | reverse complement strand
GTTCCTCTACTCCCTCACCAAAATTCAATCCCACCATCTATCTTGCTTTGGAATCCTCGAGAATAGCGAGTGCTCCCAATTGGTGGTGTTCGTGTTGCTGTGAAATCATTCAAAAGAATTACGTGAAAAAAAGTATTCAAAGGTAATCTCGTTCTCTCTATTTTACGTTTTCCAAATGCATGCTTCCTCCCAAATTCATCTTGAATGTATTAAGCGTTCAATCGCTTTCGCTGGGAATTTGATTCCTTCATAGTAAAGGTAAGGAACCAAAGTTTATCGGACGTAGTTGATGCGAAACGATTGCCATAAATCATTATGAATAATTGGGAATTGAGTGGATGATATATACTCAACAACAGAATAAGATGTACAAAAGTGTTTTGCAAGTTGACATACTTCACAAGAAAAAAATCTTTATTACGAAAAAGAGAAGGATACAAATGTTTAAGATACTGAAAGCTCGGGTGCCCTAAACAGCGATGTAAAAGTAGAATTCATTATTCTCTAGGAGTTGATTCATAACCAACCTGAAGAACTTGTTTATTCCTTAGACTTGGTTCTCTAAAGTAGTAGACCCCTAAAAGCCACCAACACTGCCAATCGTCATTTCCGTTATCAAGTCTTGAAACAAATATTTAGAGTCAGTGAACATGGTCTGACACTTAAAATCATGAATCAACTTTTGAACAGAAATTAGATTCCAACATAATTCAAGCACATGGAGCTCTGAACGTGATATAATATTCTGGCTAAGAACAACAGAATCAAAGCCCTTAATAATAGCTAATGACCCATCTACAACCTTGGCATGTGTCTAAATGGGGTTTGGTGAGTACATGGGTAAACATGTCATGAAAAGTTGTCATATGATTTGTCGCACCGAAATCTAAGATCCACAAACAGGGATGCTACTGACTTGTTAAAGCTGCACTAAAAATACCTCGTTGTGCCACGAAACTTGACGAAGAGTTAGACTCAGCCAGCGGAGTTAAGAGGTGATAGAGTTGTTCGAGTTGTGCCTTCGATAATGGAAGGAAAGAGATGGTCGGATCTTGAGGATTTGATATGGTTGGAATCCATACACTAAGGCCCACCTGATAGCCGGAGGAGCTGGTTCGAGAAGGTGGGGTGCTTGTGATCGGAGGTGGCCGAGAATCTCTCAATAAACTCTTTCATTGGGGACGACTATGGAGTTCCCAACATCGAACTTTTGTATCGTTCGTGCGTTTGCAGTGATCACAGCATGGCTGGAATTGGCTTTGTGGCAAGCAAGGGACTGCGCACATCATCTAATTTCGGATGAAGACCTACAAGAAAATCATAGATTTGTTCCTTCTCGATATGTTTGCAGAAGAGTTCTCCCATTCGAGATTGAGAAATAGATCGAGTTCAGCCCACAATCAACGTACTGAGTTGTAGTATTAGTTGACATCGAATTCAATTGTCATAAGAAGCGCGTCTTATTGTGTAATTCGAACAACTGAGCCAAGTTATCAAAATTAGAGAAAGCCGTAGTGAGTGCATTTCAAAAATCCTTTGTCGTTGAGTAGAAGATGAATGATTCTTAATGTCTTCCTCCATCGAGTTAATAAGCCACGCCATGACCATCGAGTTTTGAGCATCCCACATGGAAAAAGAAAGGTCGGCTTCATTTAGTTTTGCTATCGTGCCGTTAATGTACCCTAGTCGACTTTGACCCTAGATAACTAGCAGGGTCGATCGAAACCATTGCAAAAAAAATTCTCCATTGAGTTTTGAGATGTAATGTAGAGTGAAGCGTTTTCAGAGAGAGAGATGTGAGGTGTCGTGGACGTGCATGTAGAGAGAGAAATCGAGGTTTTATTCGATCCTTTAACTATTCTGGTGTCAATCCAAACCTAGCTCTGATAAAAGTAAGGATGGAGACACTAGAGAGACATACACGAGTAGAGAAAGAAGAAATCAATTTTTTATTTCACAATTGATGATTAACGATGAAGAATAAATGCACTATAGATTACAAGAGAAAACAAAATCTAGGGATAACCTCCTAACTTCCCTAAAATAAAGGAGATTTACTTGCTAAATTTAAACAAACAACCTAAACAACTCCAACTAAGTCAACACAATCTAAACGTCTAACTAATTCAACAATAAACTTACCTAAAGTTTTTTGGGGAGAAGTTGTCAACACAACAGCCTACTTGATCAATAGAAGCCCATCTACTGCCCTAGATTACAAAACTCCATAGGAGCTATAGACTTGAACACCTCCAAAATTAAATCATGCATCTAAGAATTTTTGGATGTGCAACCCTTGCCCATATTAAACAAGAAAAACTTGATCCTAGAGCCAAGAAATACATTTTCTTCTGCTATCCCCAAAGGATCAAAGGATATAAATTATGGAGCATTGAAAAAGGAAACCATAAAGGCATAATCAATAGAGAAATGTCTTTTAACGAAAATCTCATGGCTTGGAAAGATTTTGCAAACCCTATAGACGATGCATCTCAAGTGGAAACATTTGAAATAAAACTTGAAAATGTGAACAACACAAGTGAAAATGATAGTTTATAGTTTGAAACACCAAGCCACTCGCATGACTCAATTAACATTAAAAAAGATGCAAGGGTAAAGTATGTTGAAGAGGGTGAATCCTCTACTACTCCTCAAACCAGTTCACAACAACTTGAAAAGTATCAGCTTACTAGAGATAGACCAAGAAGAGTCATTAGACCTCCTGCAAGATATGAACAAGCTAACTTCGTTGGTTATGCATTGAACTGCCTTGATGAAAATGAATTATTTGAGCCAAATACTTATAATCAGACTGTAAACTTTGTTGAATCTTAACATTGGGCTGATGTAATGCATCATGAACTGAACTCATCAAAGACAAATAACATTGAAAATTGATTAGCAAACCTAAAAATCAGAAGATAGTAGATTGCAGGTGGATCTTTAAACTCAAACAGCTTAAGTAGAGAAAAGTAACCTAGATATAAGGCAAGATTAGTTGCCAAGGGATTCTCCTAACAAGAAGGTATTGACGACAATGAAGTTTTCACATGTTGTATAAGACACACATCTATAATAATTATGTTTTCCATTGTGGTTCAATTTGAGCTAGAACTCTCTTACATGAAAACTTGGAGGAAGACATAGACATGAGTCAACCATCCAGATTCATCGAAGTTGGAAAAGAAAGTGTAGCTAAAATTGTCAACCTGCAAGTGTACGGGGTCAAGTTTTAACATAGTGTAAGAGATGAAGAATGTCGTCCTCAACATTGAGTTTCTAGCTCATTTAAGTACCATGAATACTAACTTTCAATTTTATTTAGAGATACAGAAAAGGGTGGATTTATGCAAATTAACCTAGCAACAAAGACAATATAGGTGAGAAAAATCAAGGAGAAAGTGTTCTAGGGAATTGATTTCACCAATTGGTCTTATAAGTCAATAAACTAATTTAACCAACAATGGCATTCGTTCATTGCCAAGCAAGGGCATTCGTTCTATTTCTTTTAACGACTTTTAAAGCAATCTTATATCTCATGATCTTAGAACTACTTCAGTCATGCATTCAAGTTCTAATCTAGACCACCTCTCCCGTGTGTAAGATTTAGATCAAAGAACAATTAATTTGTGTTCAAGAGATTAAAAGCATTAAACACATAAACACATGAATAACACAATTAAAGGTTCAATCAAGACAAATCAATAAGTCAAACACAAAAAAACTAATGACTACATCAATCCCTAGAACTAAGAGTTTAGCTACTCATGTTCAGAATAAAACAACAAAATCTTATATAGAGATGACAAAAATCCTCATGGTTTTCTCCCTGAACAGGTCGAGGAATCCCCAGTTTGACTGGAGACGGGGCCAAACCAAGAATTTTAACTGGGGTTCTAGTTCGGGACTGGACAAGGATGGGGAGGGGTATTGTCACCCCATCCACGTCCCGGTCCGTGCCCTACAAGTTTTTTTTTTTAATTTTTTTAATTAATTTATTAATTATATATATTAATATATCTATATAATATTAATTTTTATATGATAGTACAAAGAAAAATAAATAAGCTTTTACTTCTAAACTTGTCAAGTTTCTTAATTTTCACCCAAAACTTTCAATTTCATTAAATTGGACTTTAGATTTAGATAGTGTTGCAATAACTCTTTATTCAATTTTTGTTAATTCACTCAATACTTTAAATAAAAAATATATTAAGAATTTTCCTAAACTCATTAATTTCAATAAAGTCAAGAATTGTACAAAATTTAAAAAATTAATCTACAATTTTTTAGTTTGTAGATTTTAGTTTGTAGTTTGATTAATCTATAGATTAACCATTGAATAACATTTTTCTAAAAGTAAAAAAATTCAACAAAAATTTAGTTCTAATGTCCTTTTTCTTTAAAATCTTATCAATTTTATATCATGTGTATGTTTTATAATTTATTAACCGCATATAAGAATACATTTGTTTATGATCTTTCAAATGAAAATTATTTTAGGGTAAAAATTTCAACAAATTTTCAAATTTAAGGTTAAGATTATAACAATTATTTAGGTTTGAGGTGCAATTTAAAGAAATTTAAAGTCTAGATTATAAATTAATATAACTTGAGATGTTTATGGGTAAAAAATGATTTTTTTTCTTTAATATAAACAATTATAGCTTAAGAACATGCAAACGAAGGAAAAAGAAAAGAAAGAAAGAAAGAAAAAAAAAATAATAATAACGTAGGGATTCCCCATCCTCGACAGGGAATCCCCACCTTGTCCCCACTTCCAATTTTTGGAGATAGGGGGCGGGGATGGGGATTAAAATTTCTCCATCCTTGGCCCTGCCCCGCCCGTTGCCTTCCCTAATCCCATACTAAAACCCATGTAAATATTATAAAAAGTTAAGGGAAAGGAGAAGAAATCAAATAAAACGCTTCAATTGTCCGTTCCCAAATCAATCTTCGAATCTCAAGCCTTGAAAATGCTTTTTCCCAGCTCCCAATGAGTCTTTTTGCCCTCTATTTTTGGAGTCAATCTCTCAAATTTTCCAAGGTATTGTCTCTCCAAATGGTCAAAAAGTCCTCAAAAAGATGCAAAATGTTCTATTTTTGGTGCATCAACAACATTGAGACACTAGGACAGCATCGAGAGCCCTAATCCCCAAAGAAAATATTGTGGCAACATCGAGACGCTATGCAAAAAATTATGTGGGCGTTTGTCCAAAGTCATAGCATCAAGACACTAGGACAGCATCAGGAACCCTAATCACTAAAGAAAATATTGTGGCAATGTCGAGATGCTATGAAAAAAATTATGTGCACGTTCCTCCAAAGTCGTAGCATCGAGACGCTGCTGTTGCAGATCTTCTTGCTTGAATTCTACTAGTGTCAATGTTATCCATTCCAGATGTATGGCTTAAATCCGTCTGCAGCCGTCCAGATGCTAAAACTAGCGTCTCAACGCTTCCTCCTCGAGGTTGTGGCTTCAACTTTGATTGATCTAGTGTACTTTTACCCAAATTGCTTGAATTTCTTGATTAAATTTCATAATTCTTATTTTTTTCTATTTGCGCGATTCCTACAAAATATACAAGTATGTGTGAAAATAATTAAAATAATCATGAAACTAATAATATTTAAGCTATAAAAGTAGCCTAAAGTACTATCAAAAGTATGGTTTCTACCACTTGCGTGCAAAAATCTATACACGACGTAAAACAATCATTAAGGCAATGAAACAAATGATTTGACACTTTCATGACTTTTAGAGGATTTGTAAGAAGTCATTACGATCACTATGTGTATAAGAAGATTGTAAATGACAGGGTGAAGATTCTGCAATTCCTCTATGTGGATGATATTATGATATATAGCATCCAAAGATGAGTCTAAAATTGAAATGAAGGATTTGAGAAATTTTCTTGGCATGGAGTTGGGCAGAGATCCCACAAGGAACAAGCTATACGTCTCCCAAAAAGACTATTTGACGAAGTCAATAAAAGATTCCACATGGAACTTTCCAAAATGGTAAAAACTGCTCCACTCAATCACCAACTAGAGCTGAAGAAATAGAAGTTATGATTTATATTTCCTATTCAAACTTAATAAGCAGCCTAATTATGCAATGATATGCAGTAGACTAGATTTAACATATGCCAATTAGTGTTGTCAGTCACTACATAGCAAATTCAGAGAAACTTATTGGGAAAATTACAAATAAAGAGGAAATTAGAGTAAATATTGAGGAACAAACACGTAAACAATTAGACTGAGGTGGGGGTATCTCGCTATCTTATGCTGACAACAATAAGACAGTGGAAGTTTATCAATTATGCCGGCAACAATAAAATTGTCTCCAATCGTAATCCCTTTAGATGCTACTTCAGCAACTATCATCTGAACGTCTTGTGTTTGCTCTACTACAGATTTTCCACCTACCATTTGAAAATGGAAGAAACAACTTGCAGCATATTTTTTTATGCCTGCTACTTCAGTATCATATTTACTCTACAAGGCTTTCCATATTTTCATGAAAAATCAGAAAGTAGTATCATAATAATCGTAAAAATAGTCAGCAAGACAATTTAAAAGACAATACCGACATTTTTACTCATCTTTCTCATATTTATCAATTTTCTTAAGGTGTTCCATGAACTCTTCAACGTTCATGCTTTCAGTATTGATCTTCTTTGGGTTCTTTTCTGTGAGAACATAGGGCACCTTGAGAAGGTTAAGATAGAACAACATTTTTTTCTTCCATCTCTTAAAGTGCGCTCCTTGGAATCGAAATGACTTATTGAGATCTCCAACATTCTCATTAGGTTTCTCAATAGTAGTTTCCATTTGAATGTCCTTAAAACTGTTGGAAAAATTACAAATAATAGAGGAAATTGAAGTAAATATTGAGAAACAAACACGTAAACAATTAGGTTGAGGGGCGGGTATCTCGCTCTCTTTAAGGAGACTCAAGCCTTATGCGGTGTATATTTCTTTATTAACCACCAGTGCAACAAATATTTCTCTGGCCCATCCCCTCCAGGATATAGCACCCCAACTGAAACGTTGTGTAGCTCAAACCACTATGCGCTAAGAGGTTGAACTCAAAGCTCCACAATAAATAACACCCATCTTTTGGCCAGTTGCTCTTAAAAGAGCAAAAGAGAAAAATATAAGAAAATAGAGAAGATAGAATTGTTGTTGTGTTTGAAAGTGTGGGAAAGAGAGGTATTCATACTAGATTTTGGATCTAAAAAATAAATACAAAATTAAGTAAGTAAAATAAACTTCCTAATTAAGTGGTAGTGAATTCCATCTTGTGTAGGAATGTTCACAGTTCCCTAATTGAACGCATTCCCAGGACACTAGGTTTATTGAGTGAATATATAGGTCACTTTCACCACCCTGCTCAAAGAACACACCCACATAGGTAGGAGTTCGTAACACACTCAGGATTCAGACCAAATGACCTATGATCATCCTAGTGATGTGTTTGCATTTCTTTTAACGATCTTATAAGAAATGTGCATAACACATCACGGTCTAGTCTCATGCAATCCCATTGCATACGATACCTCCACTCACATGTCACCACATGAACGATTCGGATAAGACTATTTGTAACAGTTACAAAGTTGACCTTATCAATAATGTACCAGAATGAGGTCCCCAACCCTATCCATATATTGTAGACCATTTACGTCATTACTCTTACACTTGATCCTCTCGTATGTCTGATACATACCAAGTTTAAGAACACATCCGGTAGCTAAGGAGCGATTAGACATTGAATGTCGCTAAATTTGACTAGATGCACAAATAATATTTAAGTCTATCTTATTTACACCATTATAGTTTACATGACGTTCCAACAGTAATATCAGTGATATTCCACTAATATACATGATATAAAGTATATCGTTGATATACTATTTCTTTGATATAAATAATAAGAAGTATATTAGTGATATATTTGGTATTATATCAGTAATATTAGTGACATACTATTGATATACCTAATATTGCCAATATACTATTTTCTTGATACATGTAATAGGAAGTATATCAATGATATACTTAGTATTAGATATATCACAAATTTATTTTTTGATAGTTGGTCTTTAATCAAGTTTTTTCCATTTAGTTTTCAGTAATCCTTATTGTGCCTATGGTTAATGGTTTTTCTAAAAGCTACTTCTAAATTTTTGTTAAAGAATCAATGGAGAAAATAAATGAGAAACTAGATAAGATAGACGAAAATGATGAATAAAAAATATAATTTTAAATAAAAAGAAAGAGAACAAGAAGATGAAAATATCAACTTAGCTTATTTGAAGGAGAAAATTAAATGAGTAAAATGAGCAAAAAATGTTACGCGATTTAGTATACCATTGGTATAGTTTATATTAAATATATCTTTAATTTAGTATAACCTTTGATATACTACATCATAAATAGACAACTCAAGGCTAGTCGAAAAAACGACAGTTGAATCGAGAAGCATAAAGATTGATCAATGTCTAGATTGCAACGCATTAAGATGTTAATGCCCAGTAGTGAACATGTTCCCGGCGGGTCTATCGTAAGTGTTCTAGTTCATCTCCCCTCTCCACTAACATGAAACTCATTGTTAGTCTCGACTGAATGTCAAACAAAGCCTTTCTTCCCATTATTTATCTTCATTTTAAGTAAGCAGGTCGAGCTTAGAAAATGACTGACTTTAAAGACTGCTGCTAGGAAGCGAGAGAGTTACTCACCTAGTCTTTCGATCCACTCACTCTCGTTACGAAAATAAAATGACACCCCAGCTCGACTCGAGACAAAGACTCCTTACAACTTGCACCAAGTTGGTCTAGTAATTAGGGGGCGGTCGGAGATTGATTGAAAAGGAAACCCAGCCCTTCCACCCTAGCTGCCTACCCATTTGTGCTTGTAGCTCGATTGGTGGTCAACGAGTGTAGTCTGACAACAATAGTTGACTAGACATGACAGGGTAAATCACAATTTCGGTGTAGGCTGTGAGAGCGTTACCAAATTGAGGCAAACTCTGAATATTAGATATGATCTCAAAATAACAGAGGTCAAAGTCGGCCAGTGAGATGATGGAGGATAAGCTTCATCGTCGAGAGAAAAACAACTTGGATCACCAGCTAAGGCCCCTAAATGATTGCTCAGTGATAAAGAAGGTAAGGGTGCAGAGACAGCCAGGAGGTCTGCCTAGAAGCAGCCACCCTTGAAAGAGTGCTTAATAGCTCATTCATCGAGCTCTCTTTCGTCGAAGATGAACGAGGCTAAACAATCTACTGGAGGTGTGGGATATAAAAATGCATTTGGTAGGGGAGCCTTCCGCCTTAAAGGAAAGCACCCATGTGAGCAATGGTGGACAAAGCGCAAGGCTATGCGAGCCTTATCGAAATGACCCCTAAACTCTCGAATAAAGCAAGGGATTGAGCTACCAAGCACGAAGGTTTAAAGATCACTGTAGGTTAGTGTGGCTATATAAGGAAACTCTAATTTTGCAAAGAAGGTGGTTAACAGTCTCGGAGTGATGGGTTTAGATTTTGTTGACTAATTCTTGCTTAGGCATATCAACAATATACATATATTATTGATATACTTCATATTAAGTATATCACTGATATACGATCATTGATAAATAAGAAATGTGAAATTTGAATAACAAAAAATGGAAATTTGATTTCAATAAATTTTGTCATATTTACAAATATTAAAATTGGTTGTAATATTAACAAATATAGCAAAAAAAAAAAAAAAAAAAAATTGCTACCCATTACAAATACTCATTAGAAAGACCTATTTATTTTGAAAATAATAATAATAATCCAAGGGAAGTTACAAATCAACCTTGCAATGAAGTCAAAGGATTTTCTTCTTTTTTTGCATAAAGTCAAATTTGATCATAATACTTCTTACCCTTTTCTTAGATTATTATATTCTCTAAATGCAGCCTCATGAAATGATAGATTAAAAAATAAAAAAAAGTCACGTGTCATAACCATCGTACATTTTTTAGATGTGTTAATTAAAGTTCATCTACAAACCAACTTTTTTGAAGGTGAAAACGAGTGAATTAATAATTAAAAACAACAACTGGAAGATAATTTAATTAAGATATATGCTTTCACTGAAAAGGTCAGACATCGAAAACTTCCCCCTCGCATGTTGTTCAACTAAAAAAATAATAATAAAAAGAAGAAACTTTCTTTAAGTGAAAAAA
>JAOANK020849831.1:0-10228 GCA_026257165.2 Telfairia occidentalis | reverse complement strand
TTGTATGTCTGCTACATACTGTTCAAGTTACATTTAATAACCTAGGATTTTAGTTTATTGGATTGAGTTAAAATTATCTAAATGTCAAATAAAATACTTCTTATTTTATTAAATAAATTAATTGTCATCTATACAAGTTACAAAGTACGAGATTCCATGAGACTTAGGACACCATTCCCAACAAATAATCAGTCAACCGTCCAGAAGCACGCGCCACTCCAGACCACACATGTGCAGCGTCGAGACACTGTCCTTAGCCTCTAAATGCTATCGCTACCATCTTGATGTTGTCGGCAGTGCAGAATAAAAGCATCATTTTGCGATTAGGGCGGGGGGAGAGCAATTTTGGGTGCAAAATTCAAGGGTGTTCAACGAAAATCGACGAGGGCCACTGTTTTGGAAGGCCAGGGAGTTCTTAGGGTGCTCAGGATTAGATTTTCACCTCAAAAGCTGCCCACGGCGGAAACAGCGTGGAATTCACTTGGGAGTCTTCTCTTCTCTTCCCTTCCATTTTTAGTTTTCTAATTGTTCTATTGGATTTGTTGGGCTGATTTAATAATGTATAACAACTGATTTAGTTGAGTTTTAGGGTGTTGGGATTTTAAAGACCCATTAAATGTGTTGATTCATTATTGAATACATTATTTTTTCTACTTGCCTTTCATTTTCCAACTTTAATTACCTTGCAATTAAGTGACCATTAATTGTTGAGAGCTAGCATTTATTATCTTGCTTGAGAGAGAGGGTGATAAATTAAGCCTTGGATTTTGAACACGAATTCTTTTATGCATGAGAATGATAGGGGATTGTGTGAGGTCGTTGACGAATATTTTATTTTCCAATTGTTAGTCTAATTGCAAGAAATTGAATTGGGCTAGTTAATTGAGGGTGGTTAAGCTCGAGATAGGAAATTCAAACTAATGAAATTCTAAACTTACGTGAAAAAAGTAAAGAAAATGCATTCCATTAATTAATTGACTATTTAATTGGGTCGATAAACACACCAACACCCTAGAACGATCTTTCCCTTGATTTTATTCACCATTAGTGAGCATTCTTTATTGTTTTCTGAGTCTTACTATTGCATGACCTTGAGTTCCTTAGATAAAATTAAAAGAATTAATCGATAATTTCCTGAGAATGATACTCGGTCTTCTGGACCATTTTACTGCAATCGACCCGTACACTTGCGGTAACTCTTTGTAGGGCCTGATCAAGTTTTTGGCACCGTTGTCGGGAAATCAATGTATTTTTAATTTTTTTATTATCGAGGCATTCGAGTAGATCTTAATTTAGGGTGTATTCATACATTTTTTTCTTTCGTTTTTCTTACTTTGTGTTATTTTTGGTGTATGCCCTGTACTCGAGGCATTGACCATGTTCCCTTTGATCCAGAGATTGAACGAATCTGTAGGAGGAATTGAAGAGAGTAGAGAGCAGTACGTGAACAAATGGTCGAGAGAAGGAAACCCACGAACTATCTGAGACTATTTCTAGCATACGGTTTTGAATGCTTAGCCAGGGATTGTGTAAAGACCAATAAATGCCGCTAACTTCGAATTAAAATCGAGATTGATCTAGATGGCTCGGGATTGTGCTTTTCAAGGCTCTATTGCAGATGACCCACACGATTAAGAAATGAGATCAACAATTTCAAACAAGTTGATGATGAACAATTGTACAAATCTAGGGAGAGATTCAAAGAGTTGTTAAGAAAGTGCCCTCAGCACGGTTATCCCGATTAACTCTAGGTACAATCTTTTTATAATGGTTTATCGAGTACTAACAAGTCGATTGTGAATGCAGCTACTGGAGGATTGATTTTCTCCAAGACCCCAGGATTTGATCAAACGTTGTTGGAAGATATGGCCACCACGAGCTATAATTGGCCATCAGAGAGGACTACAAAGAAGACTGTGGGGGAAATATGAGCTTGAAGCGGTAAGTCCCTTTAAGGCTCAGATGGTTTTTCTAACTAACTCTTTGAATAATCTTGCGATGCCAGATAACACCCAATCCATAGCTTTTTTGGCAGCATGTAATGCTTATCAAATGAACCATGGGCAAGAGATTGAGAAAGCCCATTATATCAACAAAAATTTTGGATATCAACAGTGAGCTACCATGCAGAATCAGTTTCACTCTCCACAATCTAGTTGCTGACTCATTACCACCTAGGTTTGCGCACCCATGAGAATTCTTCGTATGCTAACATGAAAAATATTTCGCATGAACCCCCAGGATTTGCATCTTCTTCTTCCCAGCAGCAGTCTAATGATCCATCTCTTAAGGAGATGCTAAAAACCTTTATTGCTGAGTCCTGAAATAGGACGGTCGCCCTAGGGAACAAGGTGGAGAGTCAAAAAAAGGTCTTGAAGAATCTTGAGGTGCAGGTGGGCCAGATTGCCACTACGTTGAACACCGTGCATAAGGTAAGTTTTCGAGTAACACGAAGGTAAACCCTAAGGAGCATTGTAATGTCGTCACACTGCGTAGTGGTAAGTTCTTGGTCGAACCTGAACTAAGAGTCGAGGCCGCCCAAGCTACAAAGGAGGATGAGAGTGAAAATGGGGAGCAGAAAAAGGAGTTGAAAGAAAGAGTTGAGAAGAAGGTTGAGGAGAAATCTAAGGGAATGCCCCCCAGTTCAAGGAAGTGTTCTAACCCTATTTCCATTATTCCTAACCATATTTCGTACCCTCCGCATTTTCAAAAAAAGAAAGATGATGCTCAGTTCACTAAATTCTTGGATATGTTTTAAGAAATTGCACATTAACATCCCTTTTGCAGATGCATTGGAACAAGTGTCGAATTATATAATATTCATAAAGGATGTGCTATCCAAGAAGAAAGAGTTTCAGCAGTTCGAGAAAGTCAGCCTGTCAGAGAAGTGCACTGCAATCATTCAGAAGAAGTTACCCGAGAAACTTAATGACCCAAGGAGTTTTACTATCCCTTGTACCATTGGTAACATTTCTGCCGCACATGCATTATGTGATTTAGGTGCATCGATTAATCTAATGCCTTTGTCTGTGTTTAGGAAATTAAACTTGAGAGCAATACAGCCAACCACCATCTCTCTGCAGCTTGCAAACCGTTCTTTAACCTTCCCTAAAGGTATTATTGAAGATGTGTTGGTTAAAGTTGATAAGTTTATTTTTCTTGCAGATTTTATTGTGTTGGATATGGAAGAAGACACCGAGGTGCCCATCATTCTTGGATGACCATTCCTAGCCACAAGAAGGGCACTCATCGATGTTCAGAAAGGTAAACTCACCCTAAGGGTGGACGAGGAAGAGGTAAGCTTTAACATCTATTGATTCATGCAATGCCCAGACGAGGTACGTACTTGTAATAGGATAGATGTTGTGGATTCTGCCATTGCTGAATTGAGATCTTTTATATTGTCTTCGGCTGAGATTGATGAGAAAAGCATGCTGGATGTTGATTATGATGATGTGGATATTTTGGATGATGATTATAAGGGTATGGACATGCTGGATATTGATGATGATAATGAATCTTTTGATGAATTATTTGTTTGCCCTGTTGAACAAATCCATGCTTGTGAATCTGAGAAACTCCCTATTGTTGAATTAAAGTTATTGTCTGACCATCTTAAATATGCATATCTAGGCGAATCCTATACTATACTTTTCCAGTAATTATTTCGAATGATTTGACTAAAGTAGAGGAGGATAGATTGTTAGAGGTCTTGCATGCTCATAAATCCACTATAGGATGGTCGATTAGTGATCTTAAGGGTATAAGTCCTTCCATAGTCATGCATAAGATCTTCATGGAAGACTCATATAGGCCATCTATTGAGCATCAGAGGAGGTTGAACCCTGTTATGAAGGATGTAGTTAAGGCTGATGTGCTTAAACTGTTGAATGCAGGGATTATCAAGGCTAGTTAATTAAGGGTAGTTGAGCTCGAGAAAGGAAATCCAAACTAATGAAATTCTACACTTAGGCCAAAAAAAAGTAAAGAAAAGGCATTCCATTAATTAATTGACTATTTAATTCGATAAACACACCAACACCCTAGAACTATCTTTCCATTGATTTTATTCACCCATTAGCAAGCATTCTTTATTGTTTTTTGAATCTTACTGTTGCATGACCTCGAGATCCCTAGATAAAATCAAAAGAATTAATCGATAATTAGGAAAATTAGTTATCACGATTCCCTGAGGATGATACTTGGTCTTCTATGTCGTTTTACGGTAATCAACCCATACACTTGCTGGACGCTTTGTTGGGCCTGATGGTACTTACTTCCAGTAAGCATTGTAATGGCTTGATAAAGCCCAGTAGGCGACATTAGGTTGATGAAGCTCGGTAGGTGACAAAGTAGGCCAGTAGAGCTCGGTAAGCGTTATTATGCTCCGATATGTCCCATTAAATGCCAGAATCACCCGATAAGCCTTGGTAAAGGGTTTTAAGGTCGTTCTGACCAAACGAAGGGTTCTTATAGGTCCTGATAAGTTTCCAGAGTGATGTAGAACTGTGGGAACCTCGTTGCTAGGAACCAAGAGGATGAATTGAGATGCGACGTTGCATTGTGATGATCTTGGCCTAGTGTAGACGCAAGGTTGAGTCTTAAGACTTGGCCTAGAGTAGAGGCAAGTCAGATACATGCAAATGAGGGAACATACACATATCAGGCAACGTGTATGGGAGAACGAAGTTTAGTTCTACATGAGTCAAGTTCAGTTGAGGATGAAAGAACCTCACATACGGTCCCATGAAGCCACAATGGGTCCCAAAAAGAATATTGGGGATAAAGTTCCTCTCAAGGTTGGCCATGATCATGTCAAGATTATGGCATCACATGGTTCAAAGAGGTAGGAACGTGACATTTGGTTTCAGAGCCACGCTTTCTGCGATTTGGTATCAGAGCCACACTTTGTACGTATGGTCAAACAAATTGACAGAGAAAATAGCTAGAGGATTAATAGAAGACTCCACATTGCTTCAGAGTGTCAAGATGGCAAGGTAGTGTGGTCGTCAGTATTAGAGGCAGAAGAAAGGTTGAAGTCAACTCCTTAAAACACAATGGTGTCATCGGTAGACACGCGACTGAGGGGAGTCAAACCCGTCAAAGAGTAAGAACCAGGCTCATTTTCAGACTGCTTGGTGATCTGCTTAGGGAAAAAGTTTATTAGAAGATGAACTAGGTAGGGTGCCTTCGAAAGAGCCAGTGTCACACAAAAGATAATGTCAATGGCTACAAGCAGAAAAGTCGAGGGTAAGCGTGACATGTGTCAGTTAAGTGCCAAGTTGTGCAAAGAAAATCCACAGGTGGTGGACGATATAGTTGAGTTAAGAGCCAGTTGAGGGAATACTCGAGAGAAGAGTGCTTGTCTCATGACAATGCTCCTAGCCAGTGGAGCAACCATATTCCTAATTCGTTCTTCGTCGGTAGTTCGACCTTGCAAGAGGCCTCGAAAAATGAGCCTAAGTTGCATGAGGAGCCTAACGAGACGGCTTCGCAAGAGAAGAATTGCCAAGACCAGTATTTGCTCAAGTGCAGAAGTGCCAGACTGAAAGGTGACAAGGGTCCGAGAAGAAGATTACACGACTTCAGTGTGAAAATTGTTGCAGCTTATCTTCCACAATAGGTGGCTTCAGTAGAGTTGGCCGAAGGGTAGTGCCAATAGTTGAACCTCAGGCCATAACCCTAGAAGTCAGGGTTGCATTGTGAGTTTCGACAAGCGACTTTAGAGTTAGATGCATATTAGTTAGATATGTAAGCACGCTAGATTTTAGGCCAATCGAGGTTCGAATATGCATCTGGGCTCCTACATGATATGCTTGAGTGACACAATATGGATGCAAGAGTCATCATACCTCGATCGTGTTTGGATGGATAGACATTTATATGGTCTCAGTGAGTACGAACCCATAGGTTGATTCTCGATAAGCGTGCTCGAATGTAGAGAGAAGGTAGATGACATCACGAGGATCGAGGTGGCATCTAGAAGCATCATTAAGGCTTGATCAACCTGGTTATAATGGTACTTGCCCCCAGTAATCATCTAATGGCTCGGTAAAGCCTGGTAGAGGACCATTAGGCTGATAGAAGCCCGATAAGTGCCAAAGTAGGTCGGTAGAGCCTGGTAAGCGTTATTATGCCCTGAAAGCCCCAATAAAGGGTTTTAAGGCTGTTTTGACCCAACGAAGGGTTTGAATAGGTCCCAGTATAGTTCTGGAGTTATGTAAAAGCGTGGGGGCTGTGTTGTGGGGAACTAAGAGGATGAATTGAGATGCGATGGTTCATTGTGATGACCGTGGCCTAGTGAGGCAAGGTTGAGTCTTAATACTTGGCCTAGAGTAAAGGCAAGTCGGCTAGAGTCGCAAATGAGGGAAAATACACGTATTAGGCTCGTGTATGGCCGAACGAAGTTCAGTTCCGCATGAGTCAACTTCGGCTGAGGATGAAAGAACCTCACCTCAGGCCCGACGAAGCTACAAAGGGTCGCAAAAAGACTATTGGGGCTAAAGTTTCCTTCAAGGCTGGCCATGATTGCTTCAAGATTGCGACATCTCATGATTTAAAGAGGTAGGACCGTGACACTCAGTATTCCAAGAATGCTTGAGAGTTCATCATATACTATCTTTAGTTGGTCAGTACCAGATCGAAGGATCTTTGTGACTTTGTAGGGTGCCTCCTAGGTTGGCCCAATTGATCGCCATGGAGTCTTTAGTGTTCAACATAACTCGCCTAAGGACAAGGTCGCGCAAATGGAACTGACATGTCTTGATTTTGGAATATTATAGTACCTAGTCACCGTGTTTTGGTATTCGACAACTTGTAGATGAGCTATCTCGCGATATTCCTTAAGGAGTTCTAGGTTCAGCTGCAGTTTTTCATCATTTGACTGAGGGTCGAATTGTTTGACTCTAGAATAGGCTAGTCTGATCTTTATAGGGATAGCTGCCTCAGTTTTAAATGAGAGGGAAAAGGTAGTTGCACCCCAGGGATGTTAGTGTCGTGGAACGATCGACCCATATTACTTGTGATAGTTCTTCTACCAACAGTCCTTTTTGTCCTTCAAGCTTTGTTTTCAAAGTATTCTTAATGATCTTGTTGATGGCCTTTACTTTGCCATTTGTCTAAGGGAAAGCTGGAGACACATGGAGATGGCAGATGTTGAGTTCATCACAGAATTGTTTGAAATTAACATTATCAACTGCTTGCCATTGTCACATATTAACTCAGGAGAAAGGTGAATATTCAAAAAAAAAAAAAAATAGAAAAAGGGAATTATGAGGGATGAGTGATGCCTGAATGTTACTGTTTCTTTAAAATAGAAAGGTTTTCTACCAAGAATATGAATAAAATTCCAGATAAGTGATGAGTCTTGAAAATAAAGGCTAGGACTTGAAGAGAACAAAATCTTTGTTGTGTGAAAAACTTTTGAGAGAGCTTTCTGTGAGCAATTTTTGTAAATTGAAATATAGGGGAAGACAGGATAGAGAAGGGAATAAGATAAAAATCTAATTGAAGGATTACACAGTAAAGTTGATGAATTAGAAGTTAGCTAACTAAGAGTTAAGACCTTTAGAGTAAGTTAAATTTGTGGCTTTTGCAGAAAGATGAAGAGAAGGTAAAGGATTGACCTGAAAGAAGTATATCTAATTCTACTATAGGATTTTGTTTGCAAGAGCATTTCGTTTGATCCCTTAGAAGTATAAAGTATTACTCGAGGATGAGTAATAGTTCAAGTTTGGAGATTTGATAACTCCCCATAAGAGAGTTATTAAGAGTCTTTTAGGCTAAATTTCATCTCATTCTTGGAGTAAATTCCCTTTGATTTATGGAATAATTGCTTCATTTATCTTTGTTTTGCATATAGAACTTTTGAGATTCATATTGTTGCATCATTCTATTTATGCTAGCATTTGAATGAAATAGAAGAAATTTAAGGTTAATTACTACTGATTCTGGATATTTTGTTTAGTAGATAAATGATTAAGCATTATTTTAGCATAATTATTGATTGAGCAATTTTGGAGCAAAACGTACACAAAGGATCCACGCGAGAATAATGGAAATTCAAAATATGGAAACAAATCTTTCTTTTACGAAATTAATCAACCATTGGATGCGAGGCCACCAATTAGAGGAGTTCAGTTAGTTTGATTTTTTTAGAGAGCTTTTAGTTTGAGACATTTCTTCCGTAGAGTTTTCTTCATTGTTACTGCTATTCTTTCCATTCCCATAGAGTAGAGTTTGTAGAAGGCAAAAACTCCATTGAAGCTGGAGCAGAGCGCAGTTTTCATGGAGCAACTGATTCTATAGTTCTTTGGAGTTTTCTTTTATCATGAACTCATTTACTCTTTTTAAGTATTTGTTGCTTTTTTTATTCATTTTGGCATGAACTAATCACCTTTGGGTGAGGATTAAGGGAGATGTTGTTGAATTGAATTAGGATTTGAAGTAAAGATTGTCAAATTGAATATTTTTAAAAGTATTTTTGAATGATTAATGTTTATGTCTGTCTTGCCAACACGCATGAATAGCTTCTCTATGTTTCAAGAGAAAATAACAGGAGTAGATTGTTTTTAAAACACATTAGCCTCTAGATTAGGTTAATGACAAGCTAAGTTAGGAGGTTGGGGATAATCGCTCACCTAATGTACAAAAACAGCAGGTTTAACTCATATAGGTTAATGGAAATTAACTTAAGATAATTGGGAGAGCTGTGAGGATTCCAAGATTATTGTTGTGTGATTCGATCCTGCAATTCTTTTGCTTCAATATTCTGCTTCAGGAAAAATAATATGTTACCCTAATCCAAACCCACTCATTCTCATTGTTACAACTGCAAAAGCATTCTTTTTATTCTGTCATTTAATTTAGTCTAGCATTAGTTATAAAAATTCACAAAATATTTATCTTTGTTACTCACTAAATTCACTAAAAGGTTAAGTTAGAATAGTACAAAATCTACCACTAATCCCTAAGGAGACAATATAAATACTTATCACTTGGTGTTTCACTGTGTCCACTTGCTCATCTTTTTGTGTAGTTTCTATTGCAAATTTGAGTCTCACAATTCAAAAGCAACACATGATTCGTCAAGATTTTGAAGAACGAGAAGCACTTATCGTGGACTTGGAAACAAAACGGTTGGGTGTCACTATTGTGTCATTTAGACTCTGCACTTGCTTTAATGTCTTTGGGGATTCAATTCCCAGTATGGATTTAACCTTTTTGGGGTTAGCCTCGATCCCTCGTTGGTGTACCATGAAGTCGAAGAACTTTCCCAAGGGGACTCTGAAAGCGCACTTGGTAGGGTTGAGCCTCATCCCATAATGGCAAAGGACATTGAATGCCTCGGTGAGGTCAGTTTCCTACTAATCAAAGCTATTGCTCTTCACCATCATGTTGTCAACATAAACTCGACATCTTGTCAAATTTGTTTTGCAAACATCGTGTTCACGATCTATTGGTAGTTCTCCCTTGCTTTTTTTAGTCCGAAAGGCATTACATTATAGCAGTAAAGGCCCTGATCGGTAATTAAGGATGTGTGCTCTTGATCAAATTTATGAATCTGGATTGTAGCTTGATTAGAAGGTCAATATTTCATGCCCAGCCATGGCGTCAACTAGCTAGTCCATTCGAGGCAACAAGAAGCTCTCTTTTGGGTAGGCTTTATTTAGATTGGTGAAGCCGATACACACTCTCCACTTTCTGCTGAGCTTCTTAACAAGTACCACATTGGACAGTCAGTCGGGATAGTTCACATCACGTTTGAAGCCAGCTTGTAATAGCTTATGGCCTTCAACAACGATGGCGCACTTCTTTCATGGTCCACAACCCTACCTTACTTACTAGCTTGAATTTTGGATCGATATTGAGCTAATGCACAGCAACTTTCGGTCTACTCTAGGTATATCTTGATGAGACAAAACGACTGTTGGCTTTTTGGCCCTTAATCTCAAATTAATTAATTATAATTATTAATTAATTAATATTTTGATGATAACAAACCTGATTTTATGTATTGACAATTTTAATGTTTGAATAGTCTATTACGTAGAGGTCAAAACAACGATTTCAACACCTTTTGAATCAACTAAATTGGAGCTCAAACGAACAAGTTATGGTCAAAACAAGTTGGTCGAAAAATACCCGAGTCAGATGACGTGGCAACCGTTTCAGCAACGCGGACCAATTAGAAGTTGACACATGGCGCATTTTGAAATAATGGGTTAAT
>JAOANK020849811.1:0-10230 GCA_026257165.2 Telfairia occidentalis | reverse complement strand
CATATTTATTTATCAATCTTGTTTGTAGAATTAACTAGAGTTCCTAGTAATTGTTTTAAAAAGTGTATTAATTTGTTAAATTGGGCCCACTTGGGAAAAAGTTTATTTAATCTTAATTAAACCTATTCACCCCCCTCTAGGGTTGCCATACCGATCCAACATCTCTAATCATCATGATGTCTGAAAAATTGGTCGTTCTGTTCCTTATCATTTGATCATAGTATGGAGATTTGAGAGTATCGAGAAACATAGTTGTCAATACCTTGTTAAATAAAGGTGGTTGTACTTGTGCAGCCGTGTCTCTCCACCTTTGAGCATACTATTTAAAGAACTCAGTTTTCTTTTTCTCCATTTGTTGCAAGTCTAACCAATCAGGAGCCATATCTAGATTATACTTGTATTGCTTAAGGAAGGAATCAACTAACGTCTTCTAAAAATAAATGTGTGTGCTATCTAACTGCATATACCAACGAGCAGCTAGTCCAGTTAAACTATTTTGGAAGTAATGTAGAAGTAGCTTGTCATTTTGAGCATGTGTTGACATTTTTCTAAAATACATGATGAGATGACTTTTGGAACAAGACATCCCATCATACTTTTCAAATGTAGGTACTTTAAATTTTGGCGGAACGACTACTATGTGGGATCAATATTGCCGAATATATTAGTTACTTCAACTGCCTTCAATCTTTCTTCAAGCATTTTAACTTTTCCATCAAGTGAATATCGCTTTTTAGAGGTGCATGCCTTGGGAATGAAAATTCAACTTGGCTATTCGTTGGGAGTTGTTGGTCTCTTTGAAATATGGAAATTGGTATTACCCTGCTAAAGGATCATTTGATGAGCGTCGTTGTGTGAAACCTCGAAGAGTTTTGCTAGATTCGGATGAATGAGATGAGTTATCATTAGAGTTTCCACCTAGGTCGGTAGATTGAGAAACATCTTCACTGTTTTGCCCTTCTCTTAAGCAATAAGAATTTTTGCTGCTTGTTTCCAAAATTCTTCATATTCCTGATTTGCCATCTCTTGATCAAGATTTTGTTCTTCCATGACTTTTTTCTCTTTATCTTGTAAGAATAATGAACATGTAGTCATTGTGTTATTTTCTTTTAAATGAATGGATAATGAATGAATGCAATTTTTTTTTTTTAAAAAAAACAACAATAAGCTAAGGACATGACAAAGAATGCAATGAAAAAATGTTCAAATTCTTTTAGACATGTATAAGATGATATCATGCAATAAATGAATAATGATATGACATGTGAGATGGACCAATGATGTATAAACAAAAATATTTTACTTTTTACTTTCTTTTTTTTTTAAAAGTCAAATAATCTACAAACACACATTGTCCCAAGTGACCTTGTAATGCATATTTGAATTCAAATTTCAAGGAATTATTTGTAGGACTTCGAGAATGCACCTAGATGTAATGTTAGACCCTAATGTACCTTAAAGAAGAAAATATCTCCAATAATATAAGAGTCAAGGTTTTGCTAAATGATAGACATATATAGGATGAATGGATTTTTAGTAAAGAAAGGAATTTTGAAGTTTTTTTTTAAATTTTTTTAAAAGGATAAAACAAAAAATTGTTTTTATTTTAACAATAGAAGAGAAAATTCAAGAGCCTATTTTCCTTTGTTATTGAAAAAATGGAAAAGAAAGAACAAAATCTAACACAAAATTTTTTTTTCTAAAAGAATGGCCAAAGAGCCCAATTTTATTCTTTTAAATCAATTTTTTTTTCTTTTTTAAATGAACCCCCATTTCTTAATGAAATATGCAAATAAAAAGATCGAAGAAAGAAAAAAAATGACTAAATAAGAATGCTGAGGATAAAATTTTGATCCTATAGTCAAAGGCCCCCAAATTAATTCTATTATGAAAATAACAATTGAATTCATTTGATTGAGGATTTTTCATGTGCCTACACAAGGGCATTCATATTCCTCGAAGGTCGGCATTACTTCATCCTCAATTCTAATCCTTAAGCTCAGGTACAGAGCTGTGATTGTGTGTGAAATGTTTGAATATATACAAAAGAATATAATAAAAGAAAAAAAACTTGTTGTATGAGTAATATTCTAATTACTAAGGTCATAGGCCCCCAAATTTATTCATGTTAAGAATAACAATAATTAACTTGAGTGAGGATCCCCTGTGCACCTACACAGGGGCATTCATATCCCATTCGAAAGTCGACACTACTACATCCTCAATTCTAATCCTAAAAGAAATAGCTCGAGTATAGAGTTGTGATTGTGGGTGGAAATACATAATGATACACAAAAATGGGCAATTAAAGAAATATGATGAAATATTTACAACATATTAAATAAAATACATGAGCCAAACAAATTAATAATAAATGGATAATGAAAACAAAAAAATTCAATAGTGTGTTCTCTAAGCTCCCCAGTGGAGTCGTTAAGCTGTTGCAACACCATTGCAACGCGGAGTGACCGACGTCCTCCCTAGTCTCTTTCGAGGATAGAAGTTTGGAGTTGCCAGCAATCATTCATAGGGTGTGATTGGTCACCCAATTTTTGAAAACTAGTCTACAAAATCAGAAAATAGATTTAGGAGTCGATTGAGTGTAGGAAAGGTGATAGCACCCCTACAACACCAGTAAAAACGGTTACCAAATTTTATTTTTAATTATCCAATTATTTTATTGGTCCATTTTTTTTGGTGTTTTTTGAAAGTCTCAAGTTTGTTAATTCATATTTAAAGAAGAAAATATGAACTAATGATTATGAGTTGCATAAGGCCATTAGAAAAACTTTGAAATACACTTTACTAAATCCAAAACATTTTATTTTATCTAAGAAAAACAAATTCATTAAAAAAAATTTAGAAATTCATTTTAGGGAAATAAGTCTTTTCAAAATTCGTTTTAAGATGAAAATCATTAAAACTAGATTTTCATTTGAAAACAAGTTTCAAGAATAATGCAATTTTCTTTAATTTAAAAAGTGTTTTTTAAGAAATAATTTGAAAAAAGTCATTTTAAATACAAAGATAAATTATTTCATTTCCAAATAGAATTTATTATTTTTTTTCTAACTGAAAATCATTTTCTATAAAAAATGAGGTTAGAGATCCACACTTCTCACCTAATTCTCTTAACCGTGTCAAAAGAGTGCGCCTAGAGATGTTTTGTCATCGTCTGAAGGTCGTCGAAAATTAGCTAGAGGGTCGTTGAAAAATCACTGGAGGTCTGTCGGAGTTAACTGGAAAGTCACTGAAGCTGCTGGAAACTCAATGGAGGGTCGTTGGAGGTCGCTGAAAGCCATCGGAGAGTTGTCAGGAAGTCACATGTGGTTTGTCGGAGTTTGTAAAAGAGAGAAAAGATAATTCAATCACATTATTTCCAAACTAAAAACTCACTGCCACTTTCCCTTTCGTTTTCACCTTATGGTTCATGTGAATCTCAAATTATAATTAAACTCAATTTAAAAAATATTAATTTTAAAATTTTTTATTTTTAAAACCGAATTAATCTTAACTGAAAATCAATTTAAATTTTTTTTACAATTTTTAAAATTCATTTTTTATACTTTTAAAAATCAAAATAGTTTCCAGAATTTTAAAAATAGGTTATCAAAAGATTTTTAAAAACAAAAAAAATCAAATTCAAGCGATTTTATAATTTATAAAATTTATTTTCTTTATTTTTAAAATCAAAGCACTTTCTAGAATTTTTTAAAAAATAGATTATCAAAAGATTTTGAAATCGTTTTTTGATATATTTCAAAATAAAAATTAATTTAATGAATTTAATATCAAATTTAAATCCCAATTTTAAAAATCTGATTTATGTAAATTTTATGATTTGATTTTGCATTCAAATTATAAAAACTTGATTAAAAAAATGATTTTTCCAAAAAAAATATTCAAATTACAAATCAATGTTTTTCTAAACCAAAATAAACTTTAATTTTTCAAATTTCAAATTTCATTGTTTTCCTTTTTCTTTTCTTTTCTTTTCTTTTCTTTTATTTTTATTAAAAACAAAATTGAGCTAGACCAATTAAGATGTCTAAACTTATTTATGTAGAAGGGAAATTCTTTTGAATCACACAAACATGTCCAGTTTTTTTCCTCCTAAAAAAAATGCAAGAAGCAAAATCAGTAACCATTAAAGATATCATTCATGGGTTAGTTGATGATTTATATTGCTATATCGTTGTCTCAATTGTGGAGATAATTAACAAAGACAACCCATGGTTTGAGAAATCCAAAATTTATCAGACAAGAGTGTACCCCACCGAAATTGAGAAAACAATACCCCACGGAAATGGAGAAAACAACTCATTGTAACAATTGCTATGATATTGTACAATTCAGCAGAAAATATATGTTGAAGCTTGTAATTTCCTCTAGCCAAATGAGTGAAAATGTAACTGCCCTTTAAGCTGCATAAGTGATAGTTGGATGCAAAATTTCCCATTATGCAATAGAATTCTACAAGTTCCCATAAATGGACAATAAATTATTTTCACAATATTTTACCTCAAAAAAATTTTCTAATTTTTTTTTATTTCTTGAATGTTATTTTTAGATGAAGGAGGATTCTGAAATTTATCAGAAACTCGTCCTCAAGCAAGGCAAAAGTTTCAAATTTCTAATGCGCATGGACAAAAAGATTCCATAAATCTAACTTAAAAGATGTTGAAATTTTATATGTTAGGAAAAATATTTAAATAGAAAGTTAGTTCGAAATACTAAAGTTTCCATAGTTTTTATTATTCTGTTATTTTCAATGACACAATGCATTTCATGTTTACCATTAATTTCTTGCCAATGTAGATTCTAACATTTTAATTGTTTGATTGATTTTGGATATAATAAATAAAAAAAATATACTTTTAAATGTAAATACAAATTTACTCATTATGAATATAATTCATAAGATTTAATTGAAAAAATATAATAGTTCTTGATTCAAACCTATGAATTTAATGAGCTAAGTCATAAAGTTCCATCAAAAGAGAGTGAGAGATGCAATTAATGATTCAATTAATTTTAAAAAAATAATAAAAAAATCTAAAAACATGAATATTGATGTTAGATTTAGTTAAATGTTATATTAGGAAAATCTTTTGTTTGTATTTTTTAAAAAATGATTCAGTATATAAGATTTTAATTATAAGAAATTAAAATTCATTTTTTTAATAAATTTGAAAACTTTATTTTCAAAAAAATTGAACTTGGATTCAATAAATAAACAAAAAAAATAATTTTAAATGTAAATAAAGATTTACTTATGTGAAATTAATTAATAAAATTTAATTGAAAAAATAAAATAGTTATTGATTCAAATCTATGAAATTAATGAGAAGTCACCAAGTTCCACCAAAAGAGGGAGTGAGGCATCGCTTCATTCGTGGAAATGGAGGCGGCGTTGAACCCTAAAAGCTAGGTGTAGGCAGTTTTGGCCGTTCGGCGGTGGCTCTGCAGTGGGTTTTCGCCGTGGTTGGTGCTCTCTTCTAATCTGCAGTGCTTGGGGCCTCGACATGGGTGTGGGCTTGTGGTATTCGGTGTGATGCTTCGGCGCTAGCATGGATGCTCTGTAGTGGTGCTTCGGCGTGGGACTGGGTGCTCTACGGTGGTGCTTTGGAGTGGGTGGTGGTGCTCTGCGGTGGTGATGCTCATCTGGGGTTTTGGGTTGGGCTTGGGCTTCGGGTTGGGTTGAGGATCATCGCTGGCGTGGGTGTTTCGGTGTGGGTGTGCGTGGGTGTGGGTGTGTTTTGTGGTTGGGTCTGTAGTGGGTTCTTTGGTGCTGCGGCGTGGGTCATAAGGGTGTGTAATGGTGTGTGGTACTGGTTTCAGGTTGAATTGGTGGTGGTGGATGTGATTTCAGGCAGGAATTTTGTCGTGAGGGTGTCTGTCTTTTGGAGTCCTTGATTCTTGGCTGTTGGGAAAATGAATAAGTGTTTGCCGGTCAGAAAATGCAAGGATATTAGGCCATTTCAGTCATCGTCGTCGGCTGTAGGAGATTCTACAGTTGTAGAGGCTTTGCTGGTGGATGGGTATTTATTGATGGGAGATAGAAAAGGAGTAGCCTGTCTTGGCGAAGTTCAGTTACAGGAATGAAGTTTTTGTGAGGGAGAGTTGAGTGACTCCTATACGTCGTTAATTCAAGGTGTAGTGGAGGGTTTTGTGGGAGTGGTTGGTGGTGTTAGTGGCAAGGAGCAGGCACCATTGCCTGATAGCTTGGTACGTTCACGTAGTCATACTAGTTGGGTTGGATTGGCTTTAGGCAATAGAAGTCTGCGTATGGGTTCGGATAGAGTTTCTGACCCTTCTCTGAACCACATTGATGGTCTGTTTGAGAAGGGTCTGAAGCAATTGCGTAGGGGCAGTACTATTGGTACACTTGGTGATTTTGATAGTCCTTTATGGTATGAAAATGTAGCTGAGGGTTCACCAATTGTGGAGAGTTGCTCTCATAAGCCACATGTTTGTGATAAGACTCCGAACACGACTCCGGTGAGCGCTACGTTGAGTGTTCCGTTGTCTGGCTCTCTTAAAACTGGCAGCACAAGTGGTCCTCCCACTTCTTGAAGTGATTTATTTCGTAGACCTAAGACATCATCTGCTGGTTTTTCCTTGATCCCTCCTTTTATTGCTAATGGTAAAGTGGTTGTTATTCCGTTTGAGAAGGTGTTGGGTGAAGGTGCTCATGTTTGGGGTTCAGCTCTGGTTGGACAGTTTATTGATTCTACCTTGCCTTACCACGTTGTCTCAAGGGCTGTCAGTAAGATTTGGGGTCATAAGGAGGTGTCGACTGTTACTTTACTTGAAAATGACCTTTATGTATTTTGGTTTAAAAATGTGGGTATGCGTGATTGGGTTTTAGAGAATGACCCTTGGCAAGCCTTTTATTATTCATAAGTGGTGTCCTGGTATTAGGTCGCAGTCCTTTGTTTTTTATAATGTTTCGATTTGGGTTAATCTTCGTAATATTCCTTTAGAGTTATGGACTCCAGTAGGAGTAAGCATTATCGCTAGTGCTATTGGGAGACCACTGTGCATGGATAAGGCTACAAAAGATTGTTCTCGTTTATCGTATGCCAGGTTATGTGTGGAGGTTGATATTGGCTCATCCTTGCCGAAGTCTATTGAGGTTAGTGTTCGTGGGGTTGATTGTATTATCTCGGTTGACTATGCTTGGCAACCCAGACGGTGTAGTCATTGTAAGGTGTTTTGCCATTCAGATGATTTATATTTTGCAGCTGCCAAGAAGGTTGATTCTTGTACAGAAGTGATTCCTCAAAGTGGTTCTGTGAATAAGGTCACGACCGTAGATACGGTGCCTGCTGCTAGTCTTCGTGCTTCTATTGTCACTCCTCCCGTGCAGCCTTCAGTGTTGACTAAGGTGCCCACACCACATCATAGGGAGCATAGAGTGTCAAAGCGTTCTCTTCTTCGTATATTTGTGGCTCAACCTTCTTTGATGCACTCACCTAATAATAGATTTGCTATATTGGGCGATGAGACATCTATGATTGATGGGATACCCGATAATGGAGTTGTCACAATAACCACTGAGGGTCGATGATCTATTCTCCAAGACCAGTCAGTTATGGAAGGGATTGAGCTTCATGGTGTTCCTAATGGTTAATTGTTGTTCCTGGAATGTAAGAAGCCTTAATGACTCAAGTAAGGGGTGTGCAATGCGATCCTTTTTGTTCTCTAAGAGAGTTTATTTTTGGTGCTTGATAGAGACTAAGGTGTGTAGGCAAAATTTTGTGTCTATTTTTTGACCTTTTCTCAGTTGTGGGGTTGTGTGTGTAGCTATAGTGAGGATTTTGGTCGTATATGGGTGTTGTGGAAAAAGGTCAGGTTTAAGAATAGTGTGCCATCTAGCGGATCGTTATATTTATGGGGTTTTAACATAAATTGCTTCTGGTCTGGCAGTTTAGGTTTTGTGTGTTTATGCACCCAATGTAGGGGAGGATCAACATTTGTTCTGACCATGTTTAGTGGATATTTGTTCTCAGTGGGATATGCCAAGGTTGGTGTTAGGGGGATTTTAATGCCATTCGTCATTCATCAGAATCCTCTGAGGGTTCCCCTGTGCGTGAGAAAATGGAGGAATGCGATAGTATTTTGTTATAGGCAGATTTGGTGGAGCCGGGGGTCCGAGGCTCTTCGTTTACTTGGACAAATAATCAGGAGCATGTGGCTTTTATTTGTAGATGTCTGGTCTGAGTATTAGTGAACTCAGCTTGGTGTGTTTCTCTGCCATTGTTTGAGGTGCGAGTGTCTGGATGGGGTATTTCTGACCATTCCCCCTTGTTTTTTTGGCAATAGAGTTGTGAGGAATCCTTCATCTTTTCGTTTTTTTAATCATTGGGCTGAAAATGAGGGATTTTTGGATGTTATTCGAGAGGTGTGGAGATCATTTCCTTCAATTTCTCCTTTCGAAGGTTTTATGCAGAATTTGAGAGCTCTTAGACTTGTCTTATGTGTATGTTTTGGGATTTCAGTTGATATGTTATCTCCGGAAGTGGAGAATGCGAGAAGGGTTATGAAAGTTGCTCAGGTTGCTTTGACAGCGGTTCCTGATTCGTTTGAAAAATAGAGAGTTGCTAGAAGTGCAGTCTATCAATTCTGGATGTGGACTCGACGAGAAGAAGCGTCTTTCAGACAAAAGTCCAGGGTTCAATGGTTGGCACTGGGTGACCAAAATACACGATATTTCCATCGTAGTGTAAAAAGTCGTCTGCTTAGTAATCGTATGCTTTCATTGTGGATGAGTCTGGTCGTGTTTTTTCTTCTCATGATGATATTGCTAGGGAAGCAACTGATTATTTTAAAAGGGAGCTTGGAGTGGTTCCTCTGGGGTATCGTGATTTGACGAGTTAGATTGGTGATATTGTTAAATTTGCTTGGCTTTGTGACGATGATATCTGTCGTCAAGTGTCTTGGGAGGAGATTCGTGACGTTCTTTTCTCCTTTAGTGCTAGTAAGGCGCCTGAGCCTGATGGTTTTCCTGTTGGTTTCTATAAAGCAACCTGGCCTGTGATAAATGATGATTTTTGCTCTGCAGTGTTGCATTTCTTCACTACATCATTTCTGCCTTGTGGAGTTAACGCTACGACTATTACTCTAGTCCCTAAAACGACCACTCCATCAGGTTTTTCTGATTATAGACCTATATCTTGTTGCAATGTTATTTATAAATGTATCGCTAAAATCTTGGAAAATCGTCTTAGGACGTGGCTACCTTCTTTTGTCAGCCCAAATCCATCTGCTTTCTTAAAGGGTAGTTGTATTGTGGATAACATATTGTTGTGTCAGAAGTTGGTAGATGGATATAATTGGCAGTCAGGCGGGCCTCGATGTTTACTAAAGGTAGATTTCCTTAAGGCGTATGACTCGGTATACTGGGATTTTTTGTTCAGTACTCTTTTAGCAATTCATACTCCCTCTAGGTTTGTAAACTAGATCCGTGCTTTTGTGACTAGTCTGATGTTCTCTATTGTTGTGAATGGGTCCTTGGAAGGTTACTTCCCTGTTAGGAGAGGGTTACGATAGGGTGATCCTCTTGAACGAATCGAATTTCCAGCAGAAGCGATTGAACGCTTAATACATTCAAGAATGAATTTGGGAAGAACATGCATTTGAGAAACTAAAATACAGAAAAGAAGAATTATCTTTGAAGAGCTGTTTCTTCATGTAAATCTTCTGGACGTTGATGAGCAGTAACTCGAACACCACCAATCGGGATACCGGTTAATCTCTAAGAAATCAGGCCTTGGAGGTGTGGTCTCCAAAATTGGATAGAGGGAATATGGGAGAGGGATAATTTCTGCAGGAAGAAAAATTCAGAACTTGAACCTTTTTTCCCTGCAGTTCTCGTTTATTTATGTGAGAGAGAGAGATGGGAGTGGGTTGAGTGAAAATCTCTCCACTCACCACCTTTAACGTGATAACTCCCAACGGGAGTTATCATTTTATTTTTAATAAAATTAAAAAATAAAATTTATTTATTTATTTAATTAATTAATATTAATATTATTTGAATCATATTCAAATAACATTTCTCACATAACCTATAGTTTTAATATGAATCCTATTCATATTAAAAAGGAACTTATTATATAAATCTCATTGATATAATAAATGTTTGAATCTTATTCAAATATTATTCTCCCATAATATAAAGTTTAACTATGCATCTCATACATAATTAACTTTATATTATAATGT
>JAOANK020849801.1:0-10230 GCA_026257165.2 Telfairia occidentalis | reverse complement strand
CTAATTTATTATTAATAACCAAATTAAATAATTTAATTAAAAATTAAATAATTTTTATAATTTAATTTTTCCCCAATCAATTATTTGTTGGAGAGGTAACAAGTTAGCAAGGAGATCTTACGAACCTACAACTTTGAGCTCCAATGGTGAAGATCTATTAATCAAATTCTTCAACTAATCAATCCCACCATTAACCCAAGGTAATTCCACTATTAACCTGAAGTTGCACTCTCTCACTGTAGATGAGTTATGTCTACGAAAATAATCATAACAGTTCATGTGATTCTTCACAAAGTGACTCATGGTTCAAGTTGGGTGAAATTATTGTTTTACCTCTAGCCCCACTTCTTACTCCTTAATTACCACTGGTTCTCTAATGGATAGTCTTCCATGAATCTCATCATTGGAAAATCCTTCTTGGGGTATCAAGAAGGCGGGTACCCTGTTATCCAAGTCTCGAACCAGTACATTAAGGGAATCACTTATATACACACTCAATATGGAGAAGTGCACTTTGCACTGTCCACTATTAAGTGGCTATGAATTCCATCTGGTGTAGAAATGTTTCTAGCTCCTCAATTGAATGCATTCCCAAGACACTAGGCTTATTGAGCACATATATATAAGTCACTCTCACCACGTTGCTCAAAGAACAGACTCGTTAAGGCAGAAGTTCATAACACACTCAGGATTTAGATAAAATGACCTACGATTATCCTAGTGATGTGTTTGTATTTTCTTTCAACGGTCTTAGAAGAAATATGCAAAACACATCGTGGTCCAGTCTTATGCAATCTTATTGCATATGATACCTCCACTCACATGTCACCACATGAACGATCCGGATAAGATCATTTATAACAATTACAAAGTGGACCGTATTAATAGTGTACCAGAATAAGGTCTCCAACCCTATCTATATACTGTAGACCATTTAAGCCACTACTTTTAAACTTGATCCTCTCGTATGTCTGATACATACCAAGTTTAAGAACACATTCGGTGGCTAAAGAGCGATTACACATTGAATGTCGCTAAATTTGACAAAATGCATAAATAACATTTAAGTCTATTTTATTTACATCATTATAGTTTACATGACGTCACAAGCTGAGGGCATAAATCCCAACAGATTTGTCATTTGTATTGTTATTTCTTGGAGATGCCTGGTGAGCATTAGGAGAAGTAAGATACTAGTTTTGATTTTTCTGCATATTTGAAGGTGTGGAGATGCTTAAATGAAAACCTCGTTCTCTAAAGTTGAAGTTTCGTCCTTGGCCTCTATTTCTTCCTTGATTTGCAAAGTAGGCATGGTTGTGGCTGATTTGAGTTATCTTTTCCTCTTCTTCTTCCATAGATAGTTGCTGGTCATAAGTTTTTAGTGCAAGGAGAAACAGGTTGTAGGTAGGATAAGGAGGTTTGGACAATATTACAGTTCTAAACTCCTTGTATTTGGTCTTAAGGCCTCTAGCCAAGTGAAATACTTTCGCTATATCATCAAGTGGTTTGTTCATTGCTGCAAGTTTGTCACAAAAACCTTTAAATTTTCTTAAGTATTCCAAGAGATACGTTACCTTTTCTTGATTGAGAGATGCTTCATTGAGATTGATTTCACTCTTTTTTCTCATTGTGAGACTTCTAGAGATCTCAACACTTGATGTGCTAATTTTGTTTCTTCCAACATTACGTACATCTTCACCAATGATTCCTAGAAGCCAAGAGGTTAGAAGACCATCATTGCTATTTCATGTGTGCAGGTGAATGATTTTATCATACAAATCAATGTGCAGGCATACACAGTCAGCAGCAAGTGATAAATATTTTTATATCGTATCCATAGGGATTAGTGATAGATTTTAACCTTTTAATACTTAACTTCTTAGTGAATTCAAGGGTAACAACTAAGATATTAGTGGTTTTTTTTTAACTAGTGCTGAAGCATTGAAAATAACAGAGGAAAAAGAATGTTTTTTGTGGTTCTATCAATGAGAGTGAATGGGTCGGATTAAGGTAACATGATATTATCCTTTATCTAGAATGTTGAAGCAATGCAGGATCGATTCACACAACAATAGTCTTTTAGAATCCTTTCAGATCTCCCTAATATCTTAAGTTAATTTTCACTAACTTGATCTAAAGGCTAATGTATTTTAAAAACAATCTACTCCTCATGTTTTCTTCCGAAACTTAGAGAAGATATTTATGTGAGTTGGCCAGGCAGGTATAAACATTAAACAATAAGCACATTTATAAAGCAAATCAATCCAATAGACTTTTACTTCAAAACTAAAATTAGTTCAATAACATATCCCTTAATCCTCCCTTAAGGGTGATTAGTTCATGCTCAAATAAATAAAAGACAGCAACATAATAACGATAATAGGGAACGAAATCATAATGCGTAAAATCATAAGGAATTGTAGAATTGGTTTCTCAGCGGGTGCCGTGAGTAGAATCACTTCTCTCTTTAGCTTCCAAGTTCTTCTTTTACAAGCTCTTCTCTATGAAACACAACAGCAATAATGAAGAAAATTCTGAACTTAAACTCGAAAACAAAAAACTAAGACGAAAATGAATTCTCAAAAACAAGAAACTCGAACTCAAAGCTCCAGTTTTTCGAGCCCTTTTCTTTGGCAGCCTCCTATTGTATTTATAAGCTTCGTTTTGTGATTAGAAAACTTATCAGGTTAAATCGTCCATGTGGCTTGCATCTAACGGTGAATTGAATTTGTACAAAATAAATTTATGTCAAAATTTGAATTTTCGATATCTTCGCACAAATTTTATCTGTCCATTTTGCTGGATAAATGCTCGATCAATTATTTTGCTAAAATAATGCTTCATTAATTTCTTGCTCAACAAAATGGTCAGAATCAATAGTAATTCAGTATATTTTCTCTCAATTCTATTCTAATGCTGTCTTAATTCAAATGTTGCAATAATTTGAATCTTCAGAAGTAGTATAATCAAAACAAAGACAATTCAAGCAATTTCTTCATAAATCAAAGGCAAATCACTTTAGGAATAAGATAAATTCTATCCTAAAAGACTCATAATAACTTTCTTTTTTAGAGTTATCAAAATCTGAAACTTAAACCATTGCTCGTCCTCGAGTAATACTTTAAAGTTTTTGAGAGAGCAAACCAAATAATCGGACAATTAGAATCCTGTAGCAGAATTAGATAAACAACCCAGTGAAAGATTCTCAACTATCAAGCTGTCTCATATCTTCTTTAGGTTAATCCCTTATCTACTCTTCATCTTTCTGCACATGCCACAAATTTCACTTATTTTAAAGACCTTAACTCTTAGTTTGCTAACTCCTAAGTCATCAACCTTGTTGTGCAAGCCCTCAATCAGAATCTTATTCTATTCCCTTTTCTCCCTTGTCTTTAGATACCTTAGATTTCAGTTTACAAAAGTTGTTCACACATTGCTCTCTTAAAAGAAATGTACCCAGCAAAGATTTTGTTCCCTTCAAGTCATAACCTTTTTCCAAAACTCATCACTTATCAAGAATTTCATTCATATTCTTGGTAGCCAGCCTTTCTGTTCTAAAGATACAATAACATTCAAGCAACACTCATCCCTCATAATTCCCTTTTTCTCTTAATTTTTTTTTTTAATATTCACTTGTCTTCTAATTTTCAGGAAGAACACAAGTGTCTTAGGGCAGAGGAGATTACTACTAATAATAGAGGAATGCATATTCATTTATAATAAGGTTGAACAAGAAAAGAACCCAAAGGGACTCAGCATCCCCAAACTTAAAATGCACATTATCCTCAATGTGCTAGAGAAGAAAGTTGAGATAAATCCTCAAACTTAATCTAAGGCATCCAGGACAAGTTTGATTGGGCAAAGAAGTGTTCTTCTAATTGCTGGAGCAAAGTTTTCCCAGGGATCAACTAAACTAATAATAGGTTTTAAGACTAATTAAAATAAGTGGGCTCAATTATGCAAAAAGAATCTAAGTCAATAAGTTTCAACCCTAAAAAACATAGATTAAGCCTCTCATATGAGTCAAATGTAGTCTCTCACTAAACTGTTTATGAAGTTCTACTTTTGCTGGATCAAAGTATTTGTTGAGTCAGAGTGATGTTCGTTGATAGCACAGCTAGAATGCTACAACAAAAGGTTTATTTCCCCAAATCCCAATACCGACTTCATTTTTTTAGACTAGAGGTTACAAAATAATAATTTCAAAATGTAGGGGGGGTCCATCATAAACTTAATAGAAACAAGAAAGTAAAAATAGAAAGTATAAATAGATATTTTAAGTTGAAGAGAAATGGACAACCAACATCCCTAGAAACTATTCACCTGCATTTTTATTCTTCGAATGGGGGATCCAGCTATTCCTCATCTTATTCATGTAGAATAGGAGGTGATGGAATCCATAGGTTCATTAGAATTTAGATCATTGGGAAATGGAGGGAAGCCTTCATCAAATGTTTAGTGAAATTTGCCTGTATTCCCCTTTTTGATATCTTCATAGCGGTGCCTGACGTCCTCATTGATCACGCAGTAGTTGATTGGTAACTGATGATCTAGTAAAGGTTTCGGCATCGGTTCCTGCGCCTTTTTTGGACTGGGTTCCGATGAGAAAAGGTCCTCTGGGTTTCTTGCATACCTTCAACTACGACCTTTTTTTTTCTTCTTGCTCTTCTTATTTCTTCGTGCATGTGTCTCGTCAATGATGAGTTCTTCCTCTTGCAGTTGCAGTGACTTTGTCTACCACAGGTTCATATGTTTGTTCCTCCTCTGTGGTGGGTAGTGTAGTTTCTGGCACCTCTTCTATGGAGGCCTCAAGTTCGTTTTACGTAGGTGCGCCTGGTTCAGCGGTTGGTGTGGATAGTTCGCCTTCTTGCTCTGAAGCCTATATCGATGCCAAGAGTTCCTCTACAATGGTTTGAACTTTGACCTGTGGGGGAGGTGTAATTACCTTCTTGCTTTTCTTTCGCTTTTCTTTTAGCAGTGGAAGAGGTGGTTGATTCTGTTCTTCCAGAGCATCAAGTATGAGATCAACATTAAAGTCGCACACCGTCTTTGTGCGTCTTCGTGGTGCCATGGTTGTTTCTTCCAAGAGGGATTTGTGTGCGAAAGATTTAATTGAGGAAGATAGGAAGGATGAAGATGAACTTAAGCATATAAATAAAAGCGTAAACTGAGGATTTATTAGTTTTGAAAATCCCTAAATTATCTCATGAAAAATGAATTATTTTGGAACCAAAATATTCCAACGAAATTTTTTCATTATTACGGCTATGTTAAAATCTCTGTGCCCTGCAAAATAGACATTAAATCATTTATTATAGCAGGTAAATTTAGAATTTTAAGCAAAAATTCTACTTGATCTGTGCAAAATATTTGCTTCCTTAATTCCTATGCAGTTGCTTCTTTTTTTCATAATTATCTACAAAAATAAAATAAAATAAAATAAAATAAAACAACTAAAGATAATTACGAAAATTGCAATTCAAATTTGGAATTTTATTTTACTATTGGAATTCAAATCAAATCAAAAATCAAAATTTAAACAAAAATTAAAACGATCCTATTCTAATGCAAATTCAAAATAGATTAAAATCTAAAGTTTTAAATTCAAGAAAATCAAATAAAATATAATTTAAATAAGTCGATCAACTAAAATTCTAATGCAAGATTCCTGTAACAAATTTCCTAAAATAATAAAAAAGAAATCAAATTTCCTAAAATAAAATAAACGTTAAAACAATAAAAGAGAGCGAAAATGCTCCCGTAATATTCTTGCTTTGTCAAGGTATTAGCAACTAGAGAGAAACACATTTTCTGAGAAAGTTTTCTACTCAGTAATACTTTATCCTCTATCCATTAACTTTGAAGCTTCTCACATCATTTTCATCTCTCAATTCAATAGCTCCATATGAGAAAACTTCTAAGATTTTGAAAGGTCCAGACCATCGAGACCTTAACTTTTTAGGAAAAAGTTTAAGTCTCGAATTGTACAGTAACACTTATTGACATTTTTCAAATTATTTTGTGATCAATCTCCTATCATACCGTACTTTAATTTTCTCCTTGTAGATCTTACCATTTTCATATGAAAAGTGATGATGCTCATCTACTTCATTTAATTGTAGGAATCTCACTGCTCCAGCAGCGTTGGTGTCAAAATTAAGGGTTTTCAATGTCCTAAAAGCTTTGTGCTCTAATTCCAAAGGCAGGTGACATGCTTTCCCATAGACAAACCTATAAGAGGGACATTCCTAATGGTGTTTTGAATGCAGTTCTATATGCCCAAAGAGCATCTGGAAGTCTGAAAGACAATCTTTCCCAGTTGGGTTAACAACCTTCTCTAAGAATTCCTTAATTTCTCTATTGGAAACCTCTGCTTGACCATTAACTTGTGGATGATAAAGGGTAGACACTCTATGTTTTACACCATATTTTGCTAATAAGGTATTAAGGATCCGATTGACAAAATGGGATCTCTCCTCACTTATGAGAGCGCGTGGAGTTCCAATCTGAGTAAAGATATTTTTCTGAAGGAATTTAGAAACTGTTTTAGCATCATTCTAGGAGAAAGCAATTGCCTCTACCCATTTTGACACATAGTCAATGGCTAATAAAATATAAGAGTTCCCATTGGATGGGGGAAAAGGTACCATGAAATCAATCCTCCATACATCAAACAATCTAGTTCCAAAATATAGGTTAGTGGCATATCATCTTTGATTCAAATATTGCCTTTTTTTGGCACTTATCACATGTTTTGCTAAATATGTAGGCATCCTTAAACATAGATGACCAAAATTATCCTGATTGCAATGCTTTAGTTGCAGTTCTTTGCCCTCCAAAATGTTATAGGGTACTGTCTGACAATGCTCCAGTATTGTTGGAACTTCTGATTGAAGCACACATCTTCTCACCAGTCCATCGACACATTGCCCATAGACAAACGGATCACCCAGAAGTAAAAGCGTATATCATGAAAAAATTTCTTTCGTTGTTGCCTCGTCAAATCTAAAGGCAGTAAACCTGCAGCTAAATAATTAGCAATATCTACAAACTATGGTAATTCAACATTAGTAATTTGAGCTACCATAAATAATTGCTCATCTGAAAAACAGTCTCTAATCTCTAGTTGCTGCAGTATTTCTTTTGATCGCTCAACTATGGATAGATGATCTGTAACATAAAGGCTTCATCCACATACTGCCTGAAAGAAACAATCTCTGCTTGAAAACAAAAAAACTAAGATGAAGATGAATTCTCCAAAATTGGAAACTCGAACTCAAAACTCCAATTTTTCGAGCCCTTTTCTTTGGCGGCCTCTTATTGTATTTATAAGCTTCCTTTTGCGATTAGGGAACCTATTAGCTTAAATTGTCCACGTGGCTTGCATCTAACTATGAATTGAATTCGTACAAATAAATTTGTTTCCAAATTTGAATTTCTCTTATCTTTGTGCAAATTTTATCTGTCCGTTTTGTTGGATATATGCTCGATCAATTGTTTTGCTAAAATAATGCTTCATCAATTTTCCTGCTCAACAAAATGCCCCGAATTAATAGTAATTCAATATATTTTCTCTCAATTCTATTCTAAGACTTTCTTAATTGAAATGTTGCAACAATTTAAATGTTCAAGAGTAGTATAATAAAAACAAAGACAATTGAAGCAATTTCTTTATAAATCAAAGGCAAATCACTTCAGGAATATGATGAATTCTATCCTAAAAGACTCCTAATAACTCTCTTTTGGAGAGTTATCAAGTATTTTAAACAAATACCAAGTAAGTGACCCAGCTTATGGGGCCAGACAATCAAACACATGCTATCAAACAAATCATGCTATGCACTCTCAGGACCCATACTTCATTAGTCAAAACATTCTTTTCTTTTCTTACTAGATGAACAACAACATTAATCCCATCATGAAGCCATCTCAACTTTAGGTACGAGTGTGGGCTTTCGATTTATGGAGGTATTCTACTGCATCTGATGGTAGATGGTACCCATTCAGCGCAGCCAGATCCCGCCCAACATTGAGCCCAATGGTTGGGAGGAAGTTGTCACCCTTTTAATAAATCATATAATCATGTATCATGGTTCATGCAAGGTTCCACAAACATATGATATGTTTATTTCACATTCTTCATCATGTATGTCATACCACATTAACCAACATCACATCATATCTCAGCAGATCAAGCTCAAACATGCCAACTCATAACATAATAACAACAATACCACAACTCATCATGTTAAAACATTTAAATATGCCATAACACTACTCATGGTATCATAAACATACAAGGCATATTATACTACTCACTAGAAATACGTGCGATGCACGTGAAAACGTGTAGTTTTAATTATCAGGTAGTTCTAATTTAAAGTAAAAAATGATAATTTTTATAATTGAGATTGCTATGCAACACACTCAATAATTGACAAAGGAGCTTGATTTGGAGGAAATGTTATTGTTGACATTATTCACTTGAATGTAAAGATAAAAAATATATATAATTATGAACTTTGCTAATAATTACTTTCTAAAATATGATATACTATTTATTAAAATTGTATTATTTGATAACAAATAAAATTAAAATGTTGTAAGAAAAAAAATAGAATGAGTAATATAAAAGATTATAATGATTAGACGTGTCTTTATGTGAAAGGACATATTTGTCCGTACGAATAACTTAACCCAAACAGTCATGTCTCATAGAAGTTTGAGGGGTAAAATGAGTATGTATTGTATTCAGATTGGATTTCTATGTTGTATAATTTTCCCCGTTTAGTTTTTCATAAGCGAGTAGTTGGATTATCGAACTTGTCATTGCTGAAAAGTAAACAATTTATATTAGTAATTGATTTACTCTATTTATTCAATCCAATCAGTTTTAGCAAATTTTAACTACCCAAGATTATATTTGCAAGGATACTTCAGTGAGTCAGAATAACTGCCACTGAGGGGTAGTCAATTACTCCTTCACTGAATCAAGACATTCATGACCAAACACTAATACCAGAATAACTCTTATTCCATTAGCATTTAGTTACCGTTCATTTGGTCAAAAATTTACTAACACTTAGTAAATTTCGTAAGTGTAGACCCGCAATTTTCAGATGTCAAAGATCGGAATCAAGCAAGCTCTCTCAAGGAAAGTCGATACTTGAAAACGGACCTAAGAAACCCTATTCATTTCTGGAGTTCACAGTGTTCCGAATCCCATGTTACAACCCTCCGATTGGGTTGGTGCCCATACTAGCACCAAACATGTGCAACATAGGAATCTCACTTTGTGACCCAATGGAAGAGACCGTAGGACATGTTGACACATACCCTTCACCCAGTTACTATGAACTACTTCCCCTATTCATCTTGCTCTTGATTTATGCAGACATTTTTCGAATGGAGCAGTCTCGGTAAAAGAGACACGAAACCCCACATAAATCTTATGGTTTGAACTCTTAGGGACGCGAGAGCTAGCAAATAATACATCATATGTACTATTTCTCTTCCGCTAAAGTGTTCTAATTAGTTTTTGGGTATTCTTTTATTTAGGTATATTCCGGCTAAAAAAAAACCTAAGTCTACGTGATTAACCTACGATGTCCAGGTGATAAATCATTTTATTACCTCACACCGCTCATGCATGCTCATAAAATTGGGCTCACTCAACCTAGTCGGCAGCTCGATCCCCAAGTAGGAGATGTTCCGTAAACCGTCAACTTAAATACCCCTAACCTTAGACAGGACCTCACCGGGTGAGTTTTGTAAACTTAGTTTTACAGGAAATCGACCTAGTTTAACTATTAAAGAATGTGATTGCCTTGTGTGATTACCATAAGTGAGCATGTTGTTAACCTTTGTTATAGATTTTAAACGTCTAATTCATTTTATAACATTTATAAAACAAATGACATTCAATCATCCATCTATAACATACATCCACCATTCATATCATAAATCAAAATAACATTTATACTAATTTCATGATATCTATTCATGCAAAACATGCTTTATAACACTTATAACATGCTTGCTATGAATTTAGATATGCATACAATATATTATAACTCTTATAACATACTTGCAATGCATTCTATCTATGCATAGTATACATTATAACTCCTATAACATACTTGAATGCGTGAAACATGATTATCCTATGGTGGGGTTTTAAATCTATATGACATACATTATGCATATAAGATTTAACATTTAATTTACACA
>JAOANK020849780.1:0-10230 GCA_026257165.2 Telfairia occidentalis | reverse complement strand
AGTTCAACACCTTCATGCCCTTGATCCTTTCATCTCCTTCATACTCACCTTTGAGGAATTCCCAGATCTCCTTCGCTCACTTCAAGGTCATAATTCTGTTGAATATGGCGGGAGACACACCTGCATATAGGCAAGCTCTAGCCTTTGCCTTTTTGGTGACCCTCTCCTTGTGAGTCTTGATCTGGTGTAGTGTTGGGTTATCAGGAAGTGGAGCAACTTCGTAATCTTCTCTATTGCTTCCCAATAATCGCAGCCCTCCATGTAGGCTTGCATTCTGGTAGCCCAGGCTTGGTAGTTTTCACCATCAAACACTGGTGGAGCTAGTGAAGAAAGACTGTTTGATCCGGACTCCATGTCACTCAATTCTCACAGGTGTATCACTCGGTTTCTCTCAAAAAGATCTCACTAAATCTCACTTACTCACAAGCCCCTTAAGAATTTAGAGCTCTGATACCACTGTTGTTGCTTTAGAGAGAAGAGAAGAATTGTGGAAGTGTGTATGTTTTCATTCAATAGCTCTCCTATTTATACAAACTCAAATGCCAAAAATAGACTGAACTATCTCCACAAAAATAGCAACTTAAAAACTTGACTATAACTAAAAATGACCTTAACAACTTTCTAGAAAATAGGACTTTGACTAGACCAACTCAAAAACTAACATTCAAACTTGTGGTTGTAGCTTGAGTTTACTAACAAAAATGAACACAACAAAGTAGCAAAGGAAATGTTGAGCTTCAAAACAAAAGCTTCCTATAAAAGCATATTTATCCTTTATGCTATGAGGAAGTTGTACAGTATTGATTGCAAAATGCAAGAGAAACAAGGGGAGAGAACTTACTCAGTGGACATGAACTGTTCAAAGAGAGCTGTTACAAGGCCCAAACATTGTCTAACTCAACGCAGATTCCGCAAATGGCTTTTGTGAGTTTTAAATGTGTCGTTTGCAATATCACCATCAAATATTTTGTGCAATGTCTCCATCTTCTTCTGGGACCTCTTAAATGTTATAGTCTAGCTTAGAAACCATTTTCAAAAAATGTCTCATGCATTGTACATAGAGAGCCATAAATGTCATGAAGGTATTGTTTAACAAAAGACCTTAAAATATATTGTTCCCTAGATAGAGAAACCAATACTTCTGGACCACCTCGAGGCCGTCTCATTTCCCGAAACATCACATTCTTCAATTCAGCATTAAACTTATCTTCAAAACAAGATTTCCTCTCAAAGAAATATTTCATTCTAAATCTTGATAATTTCTCAATAGCTTCCAAAAGCTCCTAAGAAATTCAAATTAGCACCAAAAAGACACAAGCACTAATTTTCTGTTAAAAACAATCATGAAATATAGGGAATTGGTAGATTGATTGAAACAAAAACAAATCCTGAGGTCATACCAGAGGTGCTAAATCTGCAACCAAAATAATATCTGGACATCTGTAATCCTCCTCCCAGAAGCCCTTATGCAAATTTATTGAAGCAATTGTCATCTACCATAAGATTTTCCTATCCAAACTTCTTTGATAGGATCCAATTTTTCATTCAACTAAATCTCGTCTTCTCAGCCTTTTCTGATCCATTTCTGAAAAGGCTAAAAACAAACTAAATTTGTTTTCAAACTGCATTACAAACAAGCTTCTTGGGAGGACAGATTTGATTCTTTGAAAGTATGCCCATGGCTATACCCACATGTATGTTATTTTTAGATATCACGAAGCCTGAGTACCATAGAAGCCGCAAACCATGGAAGTGGAGAATCAAGAAAATGAGAACTTTTACTAGCACTTACCAAAAATCTCTACATGAGCAGACATCGCCAACAAAATGATGAAAGCGATGTGCATCCCTCACTATAATCAATCGATTTGAAATCTTTGATACATATTTAATCCAATTATGGCAATCATTACATACACGGACATTCTTCATTACTCGTATGGGAATATTATTACATGAGCTAAGTAGTCCAAGAGCAATTGCACCATAAAAGTTAGCACCAAACGACTAATCAAACTATTTTTTATTTTATACTCAACCCATCATCAGCTAGTTCAAACCAGCCAAACTAATTTGATTATATCAGTTTCATCAATCCTTTAGATGAACAAAGATAATCTTGAGCAATGAGCTATAAACGTGGCCTAAAATCTGATTTGCAGAGTACCTCTTGAAGAAGTCGAAATAAAATCACCTCCCAAGGATATCGAAACAACCTCCGAAATTTGAATGTCATCCAATTGATTTAAGCTAATGTACGATGCAATGTTGTAATTGTACTATACCACCAAGATAAGATATAAATTTAAACAATCAAACTTCAACATGTTCTGAAAAGTACTTGTGTAAATTTTGAAAACGACCACCAAAGACATTCGAGAATTCAACTAACAACGTATTTTCAACTATAAGAGTCCCAAAAAGGTGATAAAAATACTCAGTTTGATTGTGAATGAGAGATGGAGAAAGAAAAAATAACAATTTAACTCAAAAAGGAAATAAGCATAAATATCTAAATGAAAAGCAATAAAGTAATGTTTCTTCCCATAATCCTCTGGAAACCTCATGGGCTTGAAATTTGAAGGGAACTTTGAATTCGATGTTTAAAAACTACAAATTAGCAAAAAAATCATTAAAAAATGAAGCAAAGCAAAAGAAAAGAAAGGAAAAAGACCTTTCGAATAGGGAGAAAGAAAAAGCAGTAGCTTTAGCTGTGACGAAAAGGATGATGAAGGTGGTTCTGAAGCCTTCTCTTCGATGAGAATTGAATGCCAAGTTAGTTTGATCGCAGCTTTGATATGCAATTCAAAGCAATTATTCTTCGATCTATTGTGGAAAGGTGATTAAAACGGAGTTGTAGAATGTTACCGAATATTTCCGACAAATGCAAATGGGTCTTGGCTGATCTGAGGGCCATAAAGGATGTATGGACTCATCGTTGCTGATCAAGGGGCAGCATCGTAGTGGGACTCTTCGTTCGTCGTCATAGATCTAGAGCGATTCAACCCTTATGGCGTTGTTGGTGGAGTCTCGACGAAGAGAGATTGTCAAACTAGAGTTTGAGACAGTGGTGTTCGGCTGGAAGAAAGATTGAGAGTGTAGTTAGGGTTTCACATTTCAAAATGTTGGGAGAGAGAAAAAACCATAATAAAATGATTTTAGAAAAAACTTTAATTTTGGGTGAGATTATAATGTCAGGCATTTCCCGACATTATAAGTATTTTCGAAAAAGAAAAGTTGAGTGCGCATTTGATCGTGGTTTTTCTTTTGTCCGTCATTGTTCCTACGCGCAAAATTTTTAGTCTGTGATTAAAGGCTTAATTTGTACTAGTGATGCTTTGTCATCACTCACATGTTTCCTATGTAAATTTCGTAGGAGGTCACCCAACATAAGATTGCTTCAAGCCAAGCATGCTTAACTTTGGTGTTGAGCCACCGAAAATTAAGGTGCACCTTGTTGGTATAGATAGTAACTATCAATTATTTTAAGCTTTTCTTAACCATGCTTGCAAAGTCTTAAGATCTCTCTCATTTGGATGTAGTGACAGTTCATTCATGTACCTTTCCTCTACCCAAGTGTTACAATGAAATTTCCAGTGTAATTTTTCTTTTCTTCACTTTTAAATTTTTGGTGCTGAATTACTTTGTTGATTAGAACGCATACTTAGCTAAATCGTTTTATACTTCTTATTATTTTTAAGATGCCGATTAGATTAGTTTCAATTATATTACTTTTGTCTAAATTTTTCGAAAGTTTTAATTTTTTTTTTAAGCAACTATATTCACCCCCTTTAGTATCGTCATACAATCCTACAATTGGTATCCAAGACTGGTGATCTTCTTTGTTTTCAAAATTGTTTTGAAAATTACCTCGTTTAATACCTGTTTTTGGATTCCACTCCAACAATTGGTAAGGTGCTCTTGTTTTTTAAATTAAAAAATATTGAATTGAATTTTTTTTTATTAAACCTGGAATTTTATTTTTCTTAACAAAAGGTTTGAAAATTTGAGTTTAAAGCTTGTTTTATTAGAAAATTGTTTTACTTGAAAACCTTGTTTTATTTATTTATTTTTTTTTTTTTGCTTACTTTAATGAAAAATATATTTTTTAAAAAGCCAAATCTTAAACATTATTTTTCTTTGTAAAAATTAATCTTATTGAAAAATTGTTTTGTTCAAAAAGAAAATTTTTTAAATTTGTTTTTTTTATGTTTTAAAAAATTACCTTCTTGAAACTTAATTATTTGAGCTTATGGAAAATATTAGAGTTGGTAGTCAAATTGAATATTCTTCTTTGTACTTTTAACAAATTTCTTGATGTGAAGAAAATTTGTGAAACTAAAATCAAAAAACAAAAAAATCATGGATCAAAGAAAGTAGATTTTCAAGAATCTCATTGGTGCTTAATGGCTCATACAGATGATGAAAGTGACGATGAAGAGGTAAGTAACGAAAATTCTTCTTAGATGAGCTTGTGGATGCCTTAATGAAATAAATTCGAATTTGAAACATTAGGCTATAAATACATTCCTATTAAAGAGAACAACACAAAATTAGCTCTTGAAAATAATGAGTTATTAAATGAGCTAAATTGTGTGAAGGAAGAAAATGAGAAAATTAATTCTTTATATCTAGAATTGAAAATGACTTGAAAGTTTTAATTGTTGAAAATAATTCTTTTGTTGAGAAAAATGCATGTTTGAAAGTAAATGTCAATGATGTCAAAAGGCATGATGAGATTGAAATTGTTTGTGTTGATGAAAGGCATGTTTGTTAGATAAGATTAAATTTCTTGAGCACGATGCTTTTGAGTTGAATGAACTTGTTAAAAGCGCTCGTAGAGAGGAAGAGTCAAATCTATTGAATGAGCTTAGTTGTGCTAAGGAGTCCATTAAGAAATTGACAAGAGAAGCACAAAAATTAGATAAAATTCTTGGCATGGGTAAACCGTTAAATGACAAAAGAGGTTTAGGTTATGTCAATGAAAGTGTTACTCCATCTAGTTCTAAAACTACATTTGTTAAAGCCTCTTCTATATTGCATAATATTGATTTGCCTAATATTATGACAAAATGTGATGTGCATAGGCATGATGCATCAAAATTTATTCATAATCATTCTCATGATAGATCAAAATTTATGCATAATCATATTGAAAATAATTTTGTACTAAGTTTGTCCCTATTTGTCATTATGTGAAGCTAAGGATCATATTCGACCAAATTGCTACAAATTGAAAAATGTTTCCAAATATTATGGAAAAAGAAATACTTCTTATAAAGAAAATTTCCAAAATATTTTTCGGGGGAATTTTTACAGGCAAAATATTATGCATAGAGATTTTGTTAAAGAAAAATTCTTGCATAATATTTTTTGCTTCTCTTATGGAAAATTTGGTCATAAAGCATATACATGTTATTTGCCAAAATTTAATAGTATGAATTTTGGAACTAAAAAGAAATGGGTTCCAAAAATTGATAGTAACATACATGGACCCAAACTGATCAAACAAATCATCTATTCGAGGGAATGGATATTTGTTTCTCACTGTCACTTTATTCCACTCTCGGTAGTCAATGCACAACCTCATTGAACCGTCCTTCTTCTTCACAAACAAGAACTGGTGTGCCCCATGGAGATACACCGGGCGTATAAATCTCTTATCCAAAAGCTCTTTGATTTAAGTCTTGAGTTCTTACAACTCTGTTGGGGCCATCCTGTACAGAGCCTTGGAGAGAAGCGTCGTCCCTGCTACCAATTCAATTTTGAAATCTACCTCACGAGTCGATGGTAAGCCCATAAGATCATCAGGAAACACATCTGCAAATTCCTTAACGATAGGTACTGAGGTTACTGAAACCTCAACACTGGTAGTGTCCACTACATTAATCAGCTGCTAATGCACACCATAGTCCACCATCCTTCTTGTCTTCAAAGTCGAGATCACTTCGGGAACTTTTCCAGGTCGATACGCTCGAAACTTGAAGCTCGCCTTACCAGGTGGGTTAAAAACTACTTCTTTCTTGAAACAATCAATGATGGCATGGTTTGCAGATAACCAATCCATCCCAAATATTACATCAAAATCAAACATGTATAGGACTATTAGTGTCGCATCTAATAAATGTCCTGACACTAGAACCTAACAAGCTTTTACAGACTCTTTAGCTAGTAGAATTTCTCCTCTTGGAGTGGAAACTGACACAACATGATTCAATGGTTCTAATTCTAACCTGGTCTTATTTACAAATGATCTAGAGATAAACAAAAGAGTATAACCAAAGTCAAAGAGTACAAATACATAATGATCTAATACAAGTAAGGTACCTGTCACCGTATTAGAGTTTGCTGCCTGTTGTTGTGTGATTGCAAATACCATTATGTGTGTCAGCTTGGTTCGAGGTTCCAGCTGATCCTAAACCAGTAGTATTATTCCTCGGACAGTTTGCAGCAATGTGCCCTTCTTTGTTGCACCTGAAGCATACTCTCATCTCGGTCATGCAACGACAGTGGTGCTTCTTGCCACAACTCTTGCATAATAGCTTAGCCGGACTAGGATTTGGCTGCTTATTACTCTCTTGTCCTGGGCTTGAGTTTTGATTCATTCTAGTGGGATAACAATGTGGTTAAGAAGTAGACCGACCCTGCTCAAACGTCTTCTTCTTTCCTGTGGGGGCACTTGGTAGTGTCGGAATCGGGGTCACCTTCATCGGTCGGTAGTCGATTAGGGAAGTAATCCTCAGAGTTGCTACATAGTCGATTGGACTAAGGGCTACAACAGAGCGCTGAATTGTGTCCTTTAAGCCCATGATAAACCTTTTCGCCTTCTTATCCTCTGAATCAACTAACTCAGGAGCAAACCTCATCAGTCTTGTGAATTCTCGATCATACTCTTCTACATTGCGGTCTCTTCACTTCAGGTTGAGGAATTCCGCCTGCTTTCTGTACCTCTCAATAGCTGGATAGTACTAGCAGAAGAAGGCTTCTTTGAACTGTAACCAAGTGACCGAACTTTCTCGTACATCTATCGAACGTTTCGCAGACTCCCACCATAAGAGAGCATCCCTCCTTAGCATGAATGTATCGCAATGAACCTTCTGGTCGTTCGGGCAGTCCATATATCGAAATATGGTTTCCATCGAGGATAACCATGACTCATCAACCATGGGGTCCACAGACACTCCATCAAATATTTCGAGGTCGTACTTCTTGAAGTCTTTTAGGCACTTAGCTTTAATCGACGAGCCTCCTAGTTCTGGAAGCACCCAATCAATTACATTAACCACTGTCGTATCTACCAGAGTTTGTAACGTATTAAGCAACATTGATGCTATCATCGGCTGGGCTTGTGATGCCTGATGAGCAGCGAGCTACACCTAAAGTGGATTTTCTGGCTGACCCTCAGGTTGAGCAGCTGGCTACTCTTGATGCAAATCTTCTGGTTGAACCTCAGGCTGTCCTTGGGGTTCAGCAAAAGTCATTGGCTGAGGAGCCGCTCGACCCCTTCCTCTACCACAACCACACCTACCAGCTTCACATCCTCGATGTGGCATTTTCTAATTACTAACTTAAGTTAGTTATCTATCCATAATCGTATAAAGTTCACAATAACTGTACAACATAACTACAACATGCTTAACAAAAATCATTTCAACTACAAAGTAAATAATGTTACAACCACATGCTTAGCCTATAGCAATGCTATCCAATTAACTTTTCATTAACAACTAACGTACCTGGTGGTGACAAGGTGGTTACAACTTGACCATGAAGATTTATTTATGATACTCTTATGCTTACAATATAGGCAGTCTACAGAATCCCAAACTGGGCTTTTGTACCAACTGTAACGACTCGACTTAAATTAAGCTTAGGACCACTACTACATGCATGCATAAACAACTAAAGACTAAGATTAACTCAATTTCAAATATTAAGTTAGAAAACTTATAGATTCAAAGATTGTAAAAGTGGGATCCCAACTAGACTAAACAATACATGAAAACAAAACCAAATTCTCAAAACATGAAATAACTTAACATTTAAAAAGTCTTAGGCAAGGCAAATGTTTGAAAGGACAAATATAACATGTAAACTACTCCATAGCCTTATAACCTCGCACGTCAACCACCACCCACAGGACATTCGTTACCTAGAAAAAAGTTTAAAACATAGGTTGAGTATTTAAACAAATACTCAATAAATAACCTCACCAACGGAGTCAGACCACATACACACATAAGTGCAAACTCAACATGTAATTTTTTGGGACCTATCATTCAATGGCAGACAGTATACTGTACTAATCATGTCGGGTGAACAACTACCTTTACCCTACTAAGGTGTCATCTCACTTTGGATACGAGTATTGGGCCTTCGATTTAAATGGGGGAAGTCGACTGTAATTGATGCTAGATGACACCCATTCAGCACAGTTGAATTCCCGCCCACCACCGATCCTTTGGATGTGGGAGGTAGTTGACACCCTCTTACAAGTCATGGTTCATGGTTTCATGATTCATGCAAGGTCTCACATACATACGACATGAAATTTTAACATCTACATCATGCATGTCGTCTCAAAATAAGCATCATCACATCACAATTCAGCAATCCCAAGCATGCTTATATACACACATCATCTGACCTAAGCCTTTACGAGTCCGGTAGTGAAGTCATTACCTCCAGCAAGTCCTATATGCTTTCCTAAAGAACTGGTCAGCACACTTGGTCAACCTAAGGTCAAACATTAAATTTACTTAAAAATTTATCTTAAAACTAATTTTTAACGTGTTTTCAGGCTACATAAAGGGACAATACACCAAAGGGAGCTTACTATTTAGGAACACCATCCCCACTCGCTGATACACGCACCGTCGATTTCAAGTCAGGAACCCTCAGACCTGAAACTTCAGGTCACCACGGTTCCAACGCCTCAAACAAAGGCTCCACGCATCCACACACGTGGCCTGAACTTTGCGGTTGAGGCTCATGTGCCGCTTGCGAGCAAATTTTTCCTCCGGCGCGTGAAGGCTCACCGTTGCTTCGATCGATGTCCCGTTTTCACTAATTTGTAGATCTGGTCCTTGGGGTCCTTTTCTACCCTTCATCGTACTCAAAAAATAGCATTTTGGCCTGAAAAAGGAAAAAAATGTGATTATTGGCCATACTAAACAAAACCGAAAAACTACATACAAACTAATGATCTTACCTTCCAAATTTGAGTCTCCCCACTAGTCTTAGCCGCCCACTGCTAGAAACGAGAAAACCCACTTGGTTTTTGAAAGAAAACAACGAGAAAAGACTCCCCAAAACAAAAGAACACCTACCAAAACTTTTGCCAACGATCCCGAGCACTCTAACCAGAACTAGACCGGCTGTTTTCTGAAGATACTACTGCTAGAAAAGTGTGGCCAAAGGAAAGACCTCGAGAGAGGGAGGAAAAATCGAGAGATGGCGAGGGAAAGAAAAAAAATCGATTTTCCTTTTTTTTTTTCTTCCTTTTGGCAAAATAAAAGTGAGAGGGGGCTAGGGTCTATCTTATTCTTATATGGGATGCACCTTGAAACCCTAACCTTAACTTCCTTTTGGCTTAATTATAAAAAATATCATCAAGCCAAAATTATTCCTATTTAATTATTTTCTTTTTTTAAAAAAAGAAAAAAGAAAATCCTCAAGACAAAATACTTAATACTCTTTAAATTAACCCAATTTATTTCTCCCACAATCAATAATTCAAAAAAAAAAATCAAATTATAAAGAAATGTCATCATCACAACATACATTAAAATTAAAATATTTTTACGAGGTGTTACGTGGCGAAGGCCTTTATCTCCCCCGCCATGTCGGGAAGTAATGCAAATGTGTCTCTGATGAACTCTAAGTCACCCATCCTACTCTCGGCCACCTCGGCCCGCTCCTCCCCCTACTTGGCCCGAGCCTTCTACAACGACACCTCATGGGCGGCAACCTCCAGCTTCCCCTTAACCCTTTGAAGCCTCTCCTCCACCTCCAGCAGCTTGCTGCGAGTTAGCTCATGGGTCGCGACTTCCAGCTTTAGCTCATCCTCCTTTGGGGGCACTTCTTTCAAGGCAAAGCCCAGCTTCATCTCAGCCCCCACCAACTACTCCTTGGCTGTGTGAAGCTTGGCCTTATGATACGATCATAATAAGGCATCATGTCCTTGAAACTCATCAAGTCTTCAAGAGGGAAGAGGGATTGTTCGAAGGC
>JAOANK020849772.1:0-10231 GCA_026257165.2 Telfairia occidentalis | reverse complement strand
GGGTGGAGCGCACGGCTTGTCAGGGCTGACAGGGATCAGTCACCAACGGTTACTGTTTTCCCTGTTGTGGACTCGTAAGTTACAGAGAATCCGGCATCGACAGCTGCGTTGGAACCAACTACTGTGTAGTCATCCCAATCACCTGAAACGGTCAAAGCGGTAGAACCGTCAGAAACTTGGGTTTCGAAGGTGTTGCCTGTTGCTACAGTCACAGTTACGTTCGCACCTGCTGCTGATTGAGTAGATGTGATTCCTGTTGCTGTTGGGTTCTTCACAAGTGCAGTCGCTGTGTTGGTCACAGCGTTCTTCACGTCAGATTTGACGCCCGCAACGATAGCTGCCTTTTGTTGGTTCATGAAAATTGGGATAGCGATAGCTGCCAAGATCCCGATGATGACAACAACGATCATAAGTTCGATAAGGGTGAAACCTTCTTCAGGCCCGATGTTGCGTAATTCTTTAAGTTTGCTAATCATAGTGAACTCCTTCAGTTTGTAATAGTGATTAGGCTCTGAGAGCCACTAATACAATCGGCAGGAGTTCGGGAACACGCTCAGAAGGGCAAGAACGTTATCATCTATTACATCGAGCGCTCGTGGGAACGAAAAAGTGTGTCCGCTTCACTCAATTGGTGAGTAGAACGGATGCACTTTTTCGTTAGGCGAGTTCAATTGTGGAACGAGAAATCGTGTCCGTCAGCTACTCACTAATTGACGGACAGGGTGCCAAGCGGGTCACTCGGTGAGGTAGTCAGCCTGAGCGGCTCGCTCCACCGTGGTGCGGTCGTAAGAGCGGAGAGTGTTCATATCCCGATGACCGCTCACCGTAGCGATGTCCTTCTCCGCAACGCCCGCCTGATTAGAGAGCGTGATGAACGTGGCGCGGAGCGAGTGCGACGAGTAAACACCTGTGGACGCCTCAGACGACGCCACACCCGCATCAACCACCACGGAGCGAAGCAACTCTGTGATCGCGATGTTCGGGTGAAGCATCCTCGTGGACTGAACACCACGCTGACCACGAACCGTGGGGAACAGCGGAACGTCAGGGGTGATCTCCCGCGTGTAGCCGTAGGAAGCAAGCACACCCACCCACTCCTGCACAGCCCGCACAGGGTCAAGCAGACGGTCAGCTGCTCGAGCCACAGGCACGGTGTGACCCTTACCGTGCTGATCGGTCTTCGAGAACCGCACCCGCACGTTCAACCCGTCAATCGTCAGAGCAGGCGACACATCCGAAAGCGTGAGCTCCCCAATGTTGGAAGAGCGGAGAGCGGTAGCGATACCGAGAGCAATGAGAGCACGGTTGCGGATAGCTCGGGGCGTGTGCTGTTTGCTGAGGTGCTTGTAGATGAGGCGGAGATCCGTGACCGTGAACGCTTGCGCCTTACGGGGCGTGTGGTCTCGCAACTGTCGGGTCAGGCCCTCCATAAACGCCTTCACGAGCTTCGTTTGGAGAGCCGCGTAGTAGGCAGGGTGTTCGTAGCTGACGTGGCTCTTCACGGCCGCGAGCGTCTTGTTGATGGTGGAGAGTGAGCGACCTCCATCTGCAAGGTGGCGAAGGTAGGACAGCACGCGCTCAACGAACACGCTCCCGTTGTCAGACGTGGAGGGGTAGAACTCCCACTTCTGCTGTTCGTAGTACGCGAGGAGAGACTTCATCGCTTGGGCGTATGCCTTCTGCGTGCTCGTGGCGTTCTCATCCCGGATGGTGGTGAGGATGCTGTCACGGTTGTGGGTTGCTGTGGGGGTGGTGGTGAGCAGTTCCATCGTCCGGTGCCTTTCGTCGCGGTATGTCGACTATGCCGGAGCGGCCGGACATTGAACTTAGAGAATCTCTCTTCTCTCAACTTCGTTCTCTAAGTCCAAGCGAGTGGGGCACGCTCCCTACAATCGGGCGTATGTCAGACCACGAAGAGCGATACGTGCGAGTCGTGAAAGCGTTCATCCTCAGAGCGCGTCGCATCAGAGCTCACTCCCTCGCGCAGGATGCGAAGTTGCTCGTTGAGTTGCAGCACCCACGGTTCACCGCGCATATGGATGCTGACTATAGAGTGACCAAGATCAGGACTGCAGTTCCGCCTGAGGAGCAGGTGGAGAGTGCTGCGGCTCGTGTGAGACCTCTCATCCTCAACGGTGAGGACACGTACCACGGGACAGTGATGAAAGCTCTCAGCTACTTCGTCAACAAGGCGGGGCTGACAGGAGACATCACCGGAACGTTGGCTACTCTCAAGCAACAGTGGTCGCAGGTTGACCCGCACGGGAAAGAGGGCGGGCACTACGAGGTGCGCGTTCAGAAAGGCGATGAGGCTGAGAGCCGCATCAACGACAACGCTCTCGCCTTCTCGTGGATCTACGGTGATGTGGTTCACGCTGACACCGACCGGCGAGAAGAAGGACGAGTGTTCGGCGTCGAGGAACGGTACACAGCTGCCGTACCTGTCGTCGTGAACCTGATGATGCTTGCGATGGTGACGCTTACCACCGTCGAGTGGTTGAACGCGAACGGCGCATTCCCTGACCTCGGAGATGTATTTGAAGAGGCCGTCGTGTTCACAGAGCAGGAAGTGGCGGTCGAGACCAACGTGTTCGTCGCGCCCTATGACGAGAACGGCAAGCTCCCCAAACTTCCCGAGATGGGGGAAGAGTGCGGCGAAGGGTGGATGCCGTTCTCTGACGTGTTCGGGGTTCAGACTCCTGTACCGCCGGATAGCGAGACTGATGAGGCGGAGCAAGGCACCGGAGGCTGACCCGCACATACACTGCCGCTATGTCTATAACGCTCACGTTTGGTCAGTCGATTGCCGGGTTGTTGGTCGACGGAGTAGACGGTACTCCATACACGGGTGCGACGTTGCGGATGGAACCGGAGCGCGGGGTGATCGTTGAAGTTCCGTACATCCACCGCGACGAGACCGGTCAGTTCACTCACGTTGACGAGTGGTTCCGAACGCAGACGCCACCACAAAATCTTGTTCTCACTACCCCGAGCGGATGGGTTGGTCTGTACGGCATTCGATGGCAGGGAACGTCCGTAAGGTCCGGTGTCTCATTGGGGCAACTACGCCCGTCAGAAACACTGTTGGGGCGATACGAAGGGCCACTCGATCAGCCCTTCGTCATACGAGAAGCACGTAGCGAGATTGACGGACTCCGAGAGTGGACGAGGTTCTTCGGCATCGACAGTGAGCCTGAGACTGACGAGAACGGATTGACTCAAGGGCTTCACGTTCACGTTCGTTCAGGAGGCGAGGCATCGTGGCACCAAGGAGAAGCGACGATGAAGCTCGTCACGCAGTGGCACACGGACCATCCCGAAGGCGACCCGCACGGCGGACTGAACATCGCAGAGAAGGTTGTTCTCACGTCAACGTTCACAACACCTCGCCCGTTCACTGACCACCTCAACGAGCAACGCAAAGTCATTAGCCTCGTCACGCTACTCGCAGGTCGTCCGGTGCACTTCCGCAAGCATCAGGTCACCGACGAACTAATAGTTAACCGCTCAGCCGGGAACACCATCCTGTCTCATCCGAGAAAGGACCTCATCAGTAGTCACACGGTGCGAGAGTACGAGCAGCCGCAAGCCACAAGGCGTGACTTTGATGAGCTTCTCGCTCGTCTTCCTGAGATCGGGGAGCGAGGGCTGACCGCGTGGGCAACGCAGTACGAATCGTGGAGGCGCTTCATCCTCCCGGCTGTAGGTGTACTCGGGCGACGCGGAGCTTTCACCGAAGACGTGATTATCTCCACATCAATGAGTATCGAGGCGGGCGGTCAGATTATCGGAGTGCGAGACGGTGAGGAACCGACCTATACGAAGTATGGGAAGACGACGACTGCCACGAATGTGTACCGGTGTCTGCAACTACTCGACGTGAAGTGGGGGTCCATCGCACCGGACCACATATCGCTCGCCAAAGCTGTCGCGAACACGTATAACGACATCAAACACTTTGATCGAGGAGAGTTCCCTGATGCTCCCGTGTCGCACGTCATCAGCACCATCACACGAATGATCGTGCGCCTGCTTACGCTGCACATCATTGATGAGAGTGGTCAGCTACTGAAGATCTACCGAGAAGACGGCGCAATGTGGAAGGTGCAACGGTACAGCGAGGTCTACCATCTGACGTTCAACGAGCGAGGCAAGCCTGTCTTCTCCGTGCCCGAAGAGACCGATGAAAGCTAATAGAGAAAAGAGATACAGAAGTGAGGTTCTCTCAGTTGAACTTTCTGAACACCTCAAACCACGCATCGTCAAGCACCCGCGCTTCCGTGGAGGTGAGGGAAGACGGTTCACCTGTGTGACGGTTGACAGTGAAGAACACTCCACGACCCGCTAACTTCCCCACAGCGTCACCCTCAGCAGCGGAGTGGTAACCGAATTTGTTGGCAAGCTCTGTCAACACGGGATTTGGAGCAACGCCACCGAACAGCGTCGCTTCCGACGAGACCGCGATCTGCCACCCGCCCGACGCAGGGAGGATGACGATGCTCTCACCCCCGATGAGCTTGGTGAACACCTCAAAGTGACCACCGTTCATCTCGGGCTCAATCGTGAGGATGTGGAAGGAGCCGTCCTCCAACAGATACCCAACCTGAACCTCAGGGCTCATAGAGATCCCGCTTTCGAGGTCAGTCTGTTGGAGCGAGAACGATGCGGTATGCCTCAGTGTTCTCATCGCCGTAGTCCCACACGTCCTCAAGCGACATAATGTTGCGAACGTGAGCGGCAGCTTCTTCCTCGGTGAAGGGCTCCTCACCGTCACGCACGCCCTCGTTCTGATCGGCGGTCACGATACGCACTGCCTCAGCGAAGCTCATCTTGTCGGCCACAACAACATTATGGCGACGGGTACCGACGTTGACGAGGGGCGGTGGTGGAGACCGCGTAGCTGCCGGCGATCCGGTCGACCTGAGAGCTGAAGAGCAACACCCCGACGCACTGACCCAAACAGGCTGTGAGTGGGGTAAGCTGCGATGAGAGGTTCTGAGGAGGCTCAACCCTCGGACAAATGTCCGGGGCTGCGGATAGTTTCACCTCAACCCCCGACGCAACGTCGAAGTTCTGTACTAACGCAAGGAGAATCCCGATGACCACCTACCGTGTAGGCGAACTGTTCTGTGGTCCCGGTGGCATCGCTCAGGGCATCTCGGACGCGGTAGCTGAGCTCCAAGCTGAAGGTGTGGACGTTGAAGCTCTCCACGAGTGGGCGAACGACTACGACAAGGACACTTGCGGAACATACTCCGCAAACTTCCCCGAAGCGAACGTCATCCACAAAGACATCCGCAAGCTCGACATCCACAAAGACCTGTCAGAGATCGACGGTTTTGCTTTCGGTTTTCCTTGCAACGACTTCAGTGTTGTTGGTGAGCAGAAGGGCATCAACGGCACGTTCGGTCCGCTGTATGAATACGGTGCTCGGGTTCTCGACACATACTCTCCTTCGTGGTTCGTCGCGGAGAACGTGGGAGGTCTGCGAAACAGCAACGACGGAAACGCGTTCCAAGCAATCCTGAAGCGTCTTCAGGATGCAGGAGACCCGAAGTTTGGCGGTTACGAGTTGTACCCGCACCTTTACAAGTTTGAACAGTACGGGGTACCTCAGCGTCGTCACCGTATCCTCATCGTGGGTATCCGTCGTGACATCCCGATCAAGTTCAACGTTCCCTCCGCTGAGCCGTACTCGCACATCGACAACACGGTGAAGAAGGCGCTCAGTGACATTCCGTCGTGGGCGGAGAACCAAGAACTCACGAAGCAGCACCCGAACGTGGTTCGTCGTTTGGAATGGATCAAGCCCGGACAGAACGCCTTCACCGCTGACCTTCCTGAGGAGCTCCGCCTGAATGTTGCGGGAGCGAAGATCAGTCAGATCTACCGCCGTTTGGAAGCGGACAAGCCTTCCTACACGGTGACAGGTTCAGGTGGTGGCGGAACGCACATCTACCACTACGAGGAGCCTCGTGCGCTGACGAACAGGGAGCGCGCCCGCATTCAGACATTCCCTGATACGTACAAGTTCCACGGTGGCAAGGAGAGCGTACGTAAGCAGATCGGTATGGCGGTTCCTGTCGACGGCGCGAAGGTCGTGTTCAAGGCTCTGTTCCGCTCCCTCGCGGGTGTCTCGTACCCGTCGGTCGAACCCAACCTTGCTTACGTGCTTGACGACGCGAGCGCCGAGATCCCGCCCGTACCTGTCTCCGCATAGTAGACAGGGGGAATGGGCACCTCCTCCCTCCACACAACAGACCTCTACCCGGTAGCGCTCCTCAACCCGGCGGTCGCCGGGGCTGACCGGCTTCTCGTGGTGTCGGGTTATGCGACCCCCGCAATGGCGTCAAAGCTCCTCACCGACGTGCACGAGCTTGTGAAGCACCCCGTGGCTATCGAGCTCGTGGTGGGGATGGTCGGGTATGAGGGCATTACGAAGCAGGACCACGACGGTTTCCTGACGTTGCAGGATGCTCCACCTGCGGGGTCCATCACCGTGGCTTACACGATCAAGCACAAAAGCGTGCACACCAAGCTCTACGTGTGGATGAAGGGCTCCACGCCTGTCGCTGCGTTCGCCGGGTCCTCCAACTTCACGCAGAACGGCTTCCTCATCGGGAAGCGGAAGTCGTACCACTCTGAACTGCTGACAGAGGTCTCACCGGCTGACGCCCACGCAGAATTCGTTCGGATTGAATCCGACAGCCTCAGAGCGGACTACCCGGACGTTGAATCCGAAGTGTCCATCGGTGTGCGCCGATCCAACGTCATCGTGTCGGTCGCTGCGACAGATGAGGACGACACCACACCTGACCTTGCGGGAGTTGACTACGTAATTCTGCCGCTCGTGGCGCAGAACAATGTGCAACAGACCGTTCGAGGGGAACCGCACAAGCAGTGGGGTCTGAATTGGGGTCAACGCAAGGGGCGTCAGAAGAACCAAGCGGTCATTCCCGTCCCGTCCCGCGTGTGGGTGCAAGACCCCGACTTCTTCCCACGAGGAACAGCAGGTAACCGGCCACAGTTCCTCATCACAACCGATGATGGGAAGTCACTGTTCTTCGTGGTTGCAGAGCAGGGAGACAAAGCGCTTCACTCGGTACCGAGCAACTCTCTCGTCGGTGAGTATTTCCGCAACCGTCTTGGTGTTCCGTCAGAAGCAGAGGTCACAATTGACGATCTCGTTCGCAACGGTTCCCGGTTCGTGAAAATCTATCGAACTGAGGACGAAAGCTACTATATGGAGTATTCGCCTGAGGTAGACGCTGAAGGCGCCGCCCTCTACAACCTATGACGTTCCACCCTCTCAGGGGCCGAGCACAACTATCCGTATGACGACTCTTGTTTGAGATGTGCGAGTAGTTCTTCACGTGCGATAGCAGGTAGGTGTGGCTCTCGGTAGTCAGCCACGATAAGGTCAGCCAATTGTTCAGGCGTGCAAACCTCGCCGTCGACCTCCCACCCTGTTGCGCTGAAACGGATAGCGGTGTCGAACGTGACCTCTCCGAAGATGACATCCACCGCATCGTTGTGCGAGACAAGCTCACCGTGAAACCACGTCTGCCGAAGTACCGCGTGAGCTCCAAGTTCCTCGGAGGTGACTTGGACAGCGCCCGTGTCGCACACGGAGGCGAGACAGTGGATGAGTTCCTGATCAAGCCACCACTTGCTCTCATAGTTGAACTGAAGAACTGAGAAGCCCTCGTGGAACTCGCTGAGCTTGAACGTCGTGTAGAACGGGCGCGTCTCCACGGAAGGTGGGCTGCATTTTCCTTCTTGTTGCGCGAAAAGGATGAGAGCTTCACCCCACCCGTCCGCATCATCTACCTGCGGTGCAGAGGAGAGTGTGCTGTGGAGCGGCTCAATCAGTCTGCTGTCACCTAAGATCGTCACCTCTGTGTTGCACCAATTCGCCATACATCCTCCCTGTCTGAGCCTCACTCTCTATATCGGTCAGAGCGGCGAGGGAGGAACCGTCCTCAGGCTCAGGGGGTGTGAAGCGGAGATCGTCCGCCTCGAGGATTCGTTCGAGGTGGCTCTCGGTGATGACAGGGTCGGGATGACCAAAGACTGCACGGAGGCGGTTGAACTCCGCGTCCGACACCAAAAACTCGTCGGGAGAGTTCAGCCAAGAGGGTGCATTGGCCACACAGGCATCGCGGAGGCTCTCGCGAAGGTCAAATCGTCTCTCAACGAGGGTCCTCAACGTGGAAGCGTTTAGTTTCTTCAACAGTGACAGCGTCGCGCACGCTGACACGGCACGGTCGTCATCCAACAGGTGGAAAAGAAGAGAGAGCGAGGTCGCGGGGTTCAAGGCCACTCGCTCACGCACTTCCCGAGAGAGGCTCCGACTAAGGCCGGAGAGTACGCGAGGATGCGAGCTCGGGTTTGAGGCTGCACGCAGATCCTGTGAACTCACAACGAAGAACTTACCCGAATGGTTCAGAACGGTTCGTCATCATCGGGAAGGTCCGCGATGGTGAGAGCTATCGGACGGGTGTAGTTGTAGCCCGCCGAGTCCACAAGCTCATACACGTCCTCTAAGGAGGCGTTTTCGGTGGCGTTGAGGAGTTCGTACTTGAACTCGGGGTTCTCTTCGTGGATAAGCAACCACGTTCCACCGGAGAACTTCAGCACGGTCTCCGTGATGGAGTTCTTGCGCCACTCAGCTTCCTGCTCTGCGATTCGTTCAGCAACACCCATCTTCTTGAAGAAACCGATGGAGGTGTTCATCATCCGACGCCCTTGGAACACCTGCTCCACCTGACGGAACCATTGGCGAGCAGCAGAGTCAGCAGGAATGAGGTAACCGTCTTCGTCTACTCGCCCACCGTCAGACTCAACCAACGCATCCCACACGGAGAGCTTCGTGTTGTCGGCAGGCTTTCCAAATACCACCTCATCACTGAACTTGGTGATGTAGTTCACTACTCGTTTCGCGTCGTGTGAAGCAACCCAACGAGCGTCCTGCGCTCGGTAGGCAGCCTTGTATCCTCTGCGGCGGATACCTTTCGTCCAACGCTCAATGAGCATCGTGCTGAGGAAGTTTCTATCCTTGTCGCGAAGGGAACCTTCAACAAATACGGCAACGTGGAAGTGAAGGTTGTGCGTGACACGGTTCCAATCGCGAGTACCGTCTGCGCGAAGTCGTGGCTGAGGAACGAGCTCCACAACATCGACACGACCTTTGATGTTGAAGTCTGCGGGGTCTCGGTTCCACTTGGACAGGTCGAACACGGAACGTGCGAGCACAGTACGGAAGTCGTTCAGTCTCCGGTGAAGCTCCCACTGCTCGTGAGAGTTGGAGGAGATGCCGTGCTCGAATCCGTACTCAGCAGCGGCGGCTTTCAGGCGTGCTTTCGCTCCTGCAGGAGGTAGGCCCTTGTCTGCTTCACGGAACTGACTGAACGCCTCCTCGTCACGGCGGAACACGTACTCAGCGTCAGAGAACGGCGGAGTGAAGGACTCAACGGTGCGGGCGGTGAACGTGAGGAACAACGTGGTGCCTCCCTGACGAACGTGTTCCTCTACTGCTATCGCTAATCGTCTGCGGTCTTGGTAGGAGCGGATAGGGGAACAGCGCGGGCAGAGGCGAGAGCCGCAACGTTGCTTCGTGTATGACGCTCTCACGCCCTTGTCAGAGTATGTCTTTTGCAGTTCCACATCTCCTGCACGGCTACGACGTGAGCGGTCGCAGTTCGCACCTGACGGGGTGGACGAGATGCGGTTGAACACAGCGTGCAGGTGGAACACATCCTGACGAGCGCGTTGTCTGTCGTTCTGTGCGTCAGTCGCTCGGGTGGCGAGGGTTGCGGTCATCAGTTCTCCTTGGTTCGGTGAGCGTCCTTTCGTTGGGGGATTGAGAAGCTCGTAAGCAATATCGGCAAAAGCGAGCGAAGTGTGTCCGAAACGGACAAGGAGAAGGAAAGAAGAAACCCCACCGAGTAGCTCGGTGGGGTTAACCTCAGGTCAGGTAGTCCATTGGGTTAGGGCGATGACCAACTACAGGTGGCGGAGGAACCGTACTCACAGCGGGCACAGGTTCCACATCTGCTGATCCGTAGACCGCCTCATCAAAGATGAACACGATGCGTTGAGTTCCTGCCTTGCTTTTCGCAGACAGGTTGTAAGGAGAGAACGCAACTTGCACGTCATCAGGGACGAAACCAAGAGAGTGCAGCTCGTCCACCATTTCACGGAGCGTCTCATAGTTCACAGCGTCAGGTGC
>JAOANK020849753.1:0-10232 GCA_026257165.2 Telfairia occidentalis | reverse complement strand
AAATTTGTAATGAGATATTTTCCAAATCTTATAACCACATTTATAAATTTTGTACACACCTGTCCAATATAAAAATATAATAATTTTATATATCCTTAGACCAAACAAGATCAAAGTATTCATATATATTAATTAAGTTTCAGCAAATTTATACATACATCAATTTGTACACAAACTATAGCTAAACAGAAAAAATATAACAAAAAAAAAAACAGTCTAAACATTCATTTATGGTAGTCAGACTTCTTGAGATATGACTCTTCATAGTGGTTTTGAGATATTAGACTTCCTGGCTTCTTCATTTTTCTCTGTTTCAATATCTTCACAAAACCGTACACTTGGCTCTTATCTAACAATGTATTAATTCCATAAGAGATAAGATAATTTATATATTTAAATTTTTGTTATCTTCGCGAGATTTTATTTGTCCGTTTTGCTGGATAGTTCCTCGATCAATTGTTTTGCTACAATATTGCTCCATCAATTTCCTACTCAACAAAATACCTAGAATCAGTATCGATTAAGTACAATTTTTCTAAATTTTAATCAAATGCTGTCTTAAATATAATATTGTATCAATCTAAAGACTCTCAAGACTCTTAATAACTCTTTTTTTAGAGTTGTCAAAATTTTCAAACTTGAACTATTGCTCGTCCTCGAGTAATACTTAAGCATTTCTGAGAACATAAAATATTTGATCTTACAATTAAAATCCTGTAGCAGAATTAAGTGAAAGATTATTCAACTATCAAGCTGTCCCATATCTCTTTTAGGTCAATCCCTTATCTTCCTTTCAACTTTCTGCATATGCCACAAATTTCACTTATTCTAAAATTTTAACTCTTAGTTCATTAATTCTTAAGTCATCAGCCTACTATGTCATCACTCAATCAAAATCTCATATTGTTCCCTTCTCTCTCCTACCTTTGGATCCCCTAGTTTTCACTTTAAACAAATTGTACACACATTGCTCCCTCAAAAGATTTGTGCAAAGAAAATATTTTGTCCCCTTCAAGTCATAGCCTTTTCCAGACTCATCACTTATCAAGAATTTCATTCATATTCTTGGTAGCAAGTCTTCTTGTTGTAAAGATACAATAACATTCAAGCAACACTCATCGCTTGTAATGCCTCTCTTCTTTTTCTTTTGAAATATTCACTTGTCTCTTGATTTTCAGAAAATACACAAGTGTCTAAAAGGAGAGGAGTGTACTACCAGGAATAGAGGAATGCACATTTATAATTTCAGAATAATTTGGATTCAATAAGGCTCAAGAAGAAATAAGGACCAAAGGGACTCTACATCCCTAAACTTAAAATGTGCATTGTCCCTAATGTGCTAGACAAGTAATAGGGGGAAATCTCCAAACTTAATCCAAGGCAACCTAGACAAGTTTGATCGAGCAAACAAAATGTTCTTCTAATTGCTAGAGCAAGATTTTCTTTGGGATCAACTAAACTAATAGCAGGTTCTTAATACTAGGCAAAATAAGTGGGCTTATTTCTACAAAAAGAATATAAGTCAATAAGTTTTCAACCCTAAGAAACACAGACTAAGGCTCTCATACTAGTCAAATGTGGTCTTTCACTAAACTTTTTATGAAGTTCTACTTTTGCTATATCAAAGTATTTGTTGAGTCAGTCATAATGATGTTAGTGTTAAAATAGCTAGATTGATATAGCAGAAACATTGATTCCCCATAACCCAATATAGATTTCATTAATACTAATAACGGGGGGTTTACAACAAAATATTGATTAAAAAAAAAAGAGGGGCATCCATCATAAGCAGATAATGAAAAAAAAAACATAAAGCATAGAAATTAATAGACAGAGTTTTCATATTAAAGTAGATATTTTAGTATAAGAGAGAAGGACATCCAACATCCCAAGAAACCATCTGGCTTCCCATCTTCAGTCTTCAAATGGGGGATCTTACTCCTCCCCATCTTCTTTGAACATAGGAAGGGTTGGATCCATAAGTTCATTAGATCATCTAGAAATGGAGGGAAGCCTTCATTAAATGATTTAGTAAAGTTCGCCTGTATTGCCTTTTTAAGGGCAATGTCTCTTCTACAAGCATAACTCTAATATGTTCAGCATTGCCTCTCTTGAAATTCCAGTCAACCCATCACCAACTCCAATTGCTCTAGCAAATGTTGCACACCGTTAAGGCAGCTTTCTACTCGTGGTTGTACTTTGTCTCTTCTCAACCGCTCTAAGTTGGTTGTGTCAATTACCCCTTTGTCAAACAAGGGTATGTCATCTAGAAATATGGAAACACCAGCCCGCTTGCATAGTGCGGTGATTGTGTTAGGGAAGAATAGTTAGCTCACCTTCTTCTTGGAACATAAATAAATTTTTGAGGCAATAATTTTTCCTACATCAATGCTGAGAGAGCGAAGAATAACAAATACTAGAACTGTACGATCCTTCTTGATCGTAGAATCATGCGTCACCAGGAGTAGTCGAAGTTTGAGAACGGATAGCCAGATATTTGCCTCAGACTTTAGGAAAGCAGATTGGAATGTCCTTGTGCCAGTTAAAGAAATGCACCACTGTGCACCTGCAACTCCCACCTCCCATACTGCAGCGTTCAACTACTCTTGTGATGAAGCAATGGTCATTTCGTTTTAGACAGCGTCGGGAAAGTCTTACAGCTTGTATAAACTATTGATGGCGCCAGGTGAGAATCAACTAGGACCCCTCTGACCATTCTCTCAATACCATTTTGCTCATCGAGGTTGGCGTAAAATTCGCAGAAGTTTCCAACTACAACGAGCTTAGGTTTTCTACCGATTAGTTATAGGCAGTAAAAAAAAATCGAGGGAGTACATCATAAGGTTCCAGAAACCTTCGCTCAGCCAAAAGATCTCTCTTCTTGATATTGTCATAGTGGTATCTGTCGGGTTCATTTATCAGGCGGTCTCGGATAGGTAACTGATGATCCATCAAAGGTTATGACATTGGTTACTTGCCTTTTCTTCACGCCTTTTTTGGATTGGTTTCTGCTGGGAGAAGGTCTTCTGGATTGTTTGGCATGCCTTTAACCACGACCTTTTTTTTCTTCTTGTTCTTTTTCTTTCTTTTCTAAGAACTGGGTGATGGTTCAACATGTGTCTCTTCAAGGATGAGTTCTTCCTCTGGTACTTCCTTTGCCTCAACCTCTTCAATGACTAACGGTTCTTCTATCTAAGCTTCTTCTTTTACCATAGGCGATATGACCTCTTGCTCTTCTTCAAGTGGAGCAGCAGGTGCTTCTTATAGCTGAACTTTTGGTTCAGCTATTGGCGTAGATGAATCATCCGCTTGCGGTTGTTCTTGAACCGCAGTTAAGACTTCTTGGATAATGTGTGCGATAGCAACCGGACTTGGTGGTGGAACAACCTTCTTGGTTTTCTTCTTCCTTTTTTTCTTTTTCGGTTGAGGTGGGGGAATAGTTTCGTCCGCATGTGGCTGAATAGTTTCTTCTTGTTGTGGAGCGGCTAAGGCATCAAGAAGTAAGTTAGCATCGAAATCTCAAAGTTTTCTTGTTCTTGTTTTAGGGGTCATGGTTACTGAATGCTTCGAGGGTTTCTTGGAGAATAAAGAAGAAGGTAATTAGAGAATATGAATGAAGAAGAGTAAACCAATTAGGTATATAAAGAGCAAGGATTTAAGGGTAAATTAGTCACGAAATTAAATTTAAATTCATTAATTAATCCATGCAAAGAAGTTATTTTGGGAAAAAGAAAAAAATCTCAATGGTGTAGTGGAATTACTGCTCTGTAGAATCCACCATTCCCTATAAAATAGATGTTAGAGCATTTTTTACAGTAGGTAATTTTTTTTTTTAATTTTAACTAAAAATCTCTCTCTCTCTTCAGAATATTCTGCTGCATCAAGTCTCGTGATTTCTCATTTATTTTCCATAATTATCTATAAAAATAATTATGCAAATTGAAATTCAAATTTAGAATATTTGATTTACGAATTAATCATTCAGAATTCAAATTAAGATCCAATCGAATAAAATCTAAATTCTTAAAATCAAATTCAAATTTTACTAAAAAGTAAATAAAATAAAATCTAAATAACTCAATCAAACTAAAATCAAATGTAAAATCCTTCTAAAATTTTTTTCTAAAATAAAACGAAAATCAAAGCAATAAAAAGGGAGTGGAGAAAAAAAAATAAATTAGTATTATGCTCAGACAATGCTCGCACAATGTTCCTTCTCTATCAAGGTGTTAGCAATTGGAGAGAATCATATTTTCTACGAAAGTTCTCTCCCCGATAATGCTTTATCCTTTGTCCATTAACATTGAAGCTTCTCCTATTGTTTTCATCTCTCAATGTAACGACACCATATAAAAATACTTCTAATATTGTGAAAGGTCCAGACTAACGAGACTTCAATTTTCCAGGAAAAAAGTCTAAGTCTCGAATTGTAAAGTCTCGAATGCAGTTCTGTAAGCCCAAAGAGCATCTAGTAATCTACAGGACCAATCTTTCCTAGTTGGGTTAACAACTTTTTCTATGATACCCTTAATTTTCCTATTCGAAACTTTAGCTTGACTATTAGCTTGTGGGTGATAAGAGGTTGAGACTCTAAGCTTAACACCATACTTTGCTAATAAGTTACTAAGGATCCTATTGACAAAATGAGATCCCCCATCACTTATTAGAGCATGTAAGTTCCAAAACAAGTAAAAAATGTTTTGTGGAGGAATTTTGAAACTGTTTTAGTATCATTTAAGCACAGGCAACTACCTCTACCTACTTTGGCACATAGACAACTGCAAGCAAAATATACAAGTTACCATTAGATGGGAGGAATGGTCCCATGAAATCAATCCCCCCAAACATCAAACAATTCAATCTCTAGAATGTAAGTCAATGGCATCTCATCTTTGATTCCAATCTTGCCTTTCTATTGGCACTTATCACATGTTTTGCTAAATATGTGTGCATTCTTAAACATAGATGGCTAGAAATATCTCGATTGAAATGCTTTGGCTGCAATCCTTTGTCCTCCAGAATGTCCTCTATAGGGTGTTGTGTGATAATGCTTCAGTATTGCTGGAACTTCAGATTGAGGAACACATCTTCTCACAATTCTATCAGCACATTGCCTATAGACAAATTAATCGTCCCAAAAACAAAAGAGTACATCATGAAGAAATTTCTTTAGTTGCTGCTTTATCAAATTTGAGGGTAATAATCCTGTAGCCAAATAGTTAGCAATATCTACCAACCATGGAATTTCAATATCAGTGATTTGAGCTACTATAAATAATTGCTCATCTGGAAAACAGTCGCTGATCTCAGGTTGCTGCAACATTTCTTTTGTTTGCTCAACTCTTGACAGATAATCTGCAACATAATTCTCTAAACCTTTCTTGTCTTTGATTTCTAAATCAAACTCTTGCGGTAGGAGTACCCATCGGATAAGTCTTAGTTTTGCATCATTCTTCACCAGTAAGTAGCGAATGACTGCATGATTTGTAAAAACAGTGACTTTAGAACCTAACAGATATGGTCTAAATTTTTCAAAAGCAAAAACAACTGCTAAGAGCTCCTTTTCTATGGTAGGATTTAATTGTGCTTCATATAAAGTTTTGCTGGCGTAATAAATTGAATTATTCATTTTGTCATTTTTCTATCCCAACATTGCTCCAACAACATAATCGCTCGCATCACATACCAATTCAAAGAGTAAATTCCAATTTGGTGATGAGATGATTGGTGCAGTGATCAACGCCTTCTTCAGCACTTGGAAAGCCTGCAAACAACCTGCATTAAACTCAAAAGATTTGTTAGCTTCTAATATCATGCAAAAAGGTTTAGAGATTTTAGAAAAGTCCTTGATAAACCTTCAGTAGAAACCTGCGTGGCCAATGAAACTTCTAATTTCCTTAACTAAAGTTGGTGGTTCTATCTTTTCAACGATCTCAATTTACCTCTGTCCACTTCTATTCCTTTTTAAGAAATCTCCCTTTTTAAGAAATCTTATGGCCTAAAACAATGCCTTCCTTTATCATGAAGGGACATTTTTACCAATTTAAGACCAAATTAACGCTTCACATCTTTTTAGAACTTTTCCTAAATTACCTAAATAAGTGGTGAATGAATTTCCAAAAATTGAAAAATCATCCATAAAAACTTCCACAATTGATTCGACCATGTCAGAAAAAATCGCCAACATACATCTTTGAAAAGTTGTTGAAGCATTCACACAGCCCGAAGGGCATTCTTCGATATGCGAATGTGCCATAAGGACAAGTAAAGGTGGTCTTCTCTTAATCACTGGGGGCTATACTAATCTGGTTATAACTCGAATAACCATCTAAGAGACAGTAGTAAGTCTGGCCTACAAGCCTATCCAACATTTGGTCAATAAAAGGTAAAGGGAAATGATTTTTATGTGTAGTTGTATTTAGCTTCCTATAGTCCATGCATACCCTTTAACCTATAACTATCCTAGTTGGAATAAGTTCATTGACTTCATTAGAGATTACAGTCATTCCTCTTTTCTTGGGTACACACTGAACATGACTTATCCAATTATTGTTTGCAATTGGATAAATGATTCCAGCGTCTAACCATTTGACACAACTTGTTTCATGGCTAGATTCAACCTTCTTTGTTGTTCTATAGATTTAAAATTGTCATCCTCTAATTAATCTTATACAATAAAAAAAGATGGACTAATGCCTTGAATGTCTGCTAAAGTCTAGCAAATTGCTTTCTTTTGTTGCTTCAGCAATTGAGTTAATTTATCTTCATCTACTGGCAGTAAGTTTGCTGTGTTTTATTTTTGCCCAGGTAAACATATTTCAAATGTGATGGTAGTGGCTTCAACTCTAATTGGGGTGGCTTCTTAATAGATGGCTTCATGAGTGGTGATTTCCTGTCATTTAAATTAAGAGTTTCAAATGTTTTCTTATAGTTTGAAATCTCGCATACCTCTAGAATTGCTGGCTCAAAACTATTGATCTCCTTTTCTGCTTCTAGGGATTCAATATCCCCAAACTACTGAATATGTTGCTCTTGCAATTCTGTAACTGCATTTTCCACAACGTCCAACAATTGAACTGCTGAACATTCCTCAACTTCGTGCAGATATCTCATGGCGTCAAAGACACTGACTTTACCTCTTGGTCATGCACCCCCATGGTTAATTTTTCTTTTTGCACATCTATCAACGTTCTGCCTATTGCTAAGAAAGGTCTTCCCAGAATTATGGGTACTTCATTATCAGCTTCATAATCGAAAAAGATGAAGTCGACTGGAAATATGAATTTATCAACTTACACCAAAATGTCTTCAATCTTGCTTGCGAAATATGTAATTGATCTATCAACCAATTGAAGTGTTACAGTTGTTGGTCTCGCTTTGCCCACTTCTAGCTTCTGGATAATGGCATAATGTTGAATACAAGCTCCAAGATCACATAATGCTCTGCCTAATTCTTTTCCTTTAATTGAAACAGGAATGGTGAATGATCCAGAATCCTTAACTTTCAAGTAGCTTATTTTTAAGGACTGTACTACACCCTTCAATCAAAGAGAATGTTTCATATTCTCCTAACCTTTTCTTTTTTGTCAGGATATCTTTGAGAAATTTCACATAGTTGGGCATTTGTTTAAAAGCTTCTACCAATGAAATGTTTATGTAAAGTTGCTTTAATACTTCTAAGAATTTCTTAACTTGGAGTTTTTGTGTTTTTTGCTTATGTCTTTGAGGATAAGAGGGTGGTGGGGGTTTGAAAGGAATAACTGAAGAAGACTTTTGAGGATCTGCAGATCTTGTTTTGGACACTACTTCTGTTTTCATCTTCTGCTGTTTCTTCAATCCTTACCTCATTGCTCGTGCTATCTTGTTGCTCTGCAAAATTTAGATTTGAACTCAATTGTTATGGCAAAAAACTTGTTTCAGGTAAGGATTTTCCACTTATGAGTTCTATTGTTTGCACTTGCTCTTTACCTTCCTTCCATGGATTTTCTGTATCTGTAGGAGTTGTCCTCGAGGTCTCGTCTTTAACTCACTTGCCAATTATCCAATTTAAATCTCTAAATTTCTAAATGACGCTTGTTGACTTTAAGTCATCGCATCGTTCTTAGCCATATACATTTTAATCATGTTTTCCAAGGAATTACTTGAATTGCTAGGATTTTACTGGGGCAATTACCTATTTTGCAGTGGCATAAATTGTTGGTTTTGTTGCCCAAATCAAGGTGGGTAATGTCCCTTCTGCTGTACTTAAGGTTCATTATGGTTTCCCCCTCAACTTCAAGAGAAGTTAGGATGATTTCTGCACCCCAGATTGTAGGTGTTGGAATGCTAATTGTTCCTTCCTATATAACAGACTGATACTGGATTGCTAGGGCAAAATTCATAAGTATGCCCTCCACAGAAAACACATGATTTCATTGTGACTTGATTCATCGTGGCATTCTGCGGCGTATTGTTTCCTAAAGGAAGGGTTTTTTATCATGTTTGTCAAAGAGGCGATATCTACCCTAATAGATGTTAGCGCATCACTGTCTGTAATTCCTTGTAGTCACTTTCTAGGATTTGATCTTGCAGCATACCATTGACAACTATTAGTTGATATTCTCTCCAAAATTATATACGTATCATTATACGTTCTTGACAGTAACACACCATTTACTGAAGCATCTACCATGCTCTATGTAGCAGAATTTTAACCATTATAGAATGTCTCTAATTGTACACAATAAGGTAAGCCATGGTGAGGACACTTTCTAAGGAGTTCTTTATATCTTTCCCATGCATCACTGAATGGTTCATCCACATATTACCTGAAAGAAACAATTTCTGCTACGAGTTTGGCAATCCTTATAGGTGGGAAATACTTCATCATAAACTTCTCTGCTAATTCATTCCAGGTAGTGTGAATCCAAGAGCAAATGTGTTTAACCCAGCTTTTGCTTCATCCCTTAATGAATATGGAAACAAAGTTAAATGTAGAGCATCCTTAGAAACTCCTTAAATCACAAATGAGTCGCTCACTCCTAGAAAATTCATTGAGTGTAAATGTGGATCTTCTACAAGTAAACATGAAATTGACCTATGGTTTGTAACATTTGAAATATCACAGACTTCATCTCAAAATTTGCTGCCTGAATATTTAGTCTAACAATCTCTAGATTTAATTCATCGAACATGGAGACTGCATAATCTTCGATGGCTCTTTCCCTATCATTGGCTAAAATTACAGAGTTTTCAACCAGATCCACTAGTCTAAATTTTTGTTGCATTGCTATTTCAGGTAATGGAACTTCTCCTTTGTTTGGTTATTGATTTTCTTCCTCTAAAGGCCCTCCATGAGGTATAAGGTTATGCTCCATCGAATTCGCTTGATTTCTCAATTCCTTTCTTAGTCTTCGAAGAGTCCGTTCAATATTTGGATCAAGTTCAGCCTCCAAATCAGAATTAGTGTTCATGCACCAATTACTGCAATTGAAAAGAAATTGAATCAATGTAAATTAAGCTCATATTCACCAAAAGAATCAAACCCAAATAAGCCAAAATCTAATATAATCCCCAGTAACGGCGCCAAAAATTTGTTTGCATGTGTGTATTTGAATGATGAAATCATAAACGTGCAAGTGTACACAGACTGCAGCAAGTGATAAGTATGTTTATATCGCATCCACATGGATTAGAGGTAGATTTTAACCTATTTGTACTCAATCTCTTAGTAAATTTAAAAGTGACAAGAGTGAATGATTGATTGATGTGAATAACACCAATGATCCATTGCATGTACGTGAAGGAGCTATTACAAGAAGTAAGGCAAAGAAGATTCAAGAGGCTTTCACATTACATCTTCAAAGGCTAGCTAATGCATAAGAAGAGACACATATTTTTTAGCCCAAATTTATTTATAATGTTACTACAACAAGTCAAGATGCGAAAGTGAAGATGGAACGGGAAAAGCTGTGTAGTTTGAAAGATGACACGTGGGACAAAAAGAGTGTGTAGAAATTGTGAGAATGTGATTTCCAGATTGCAGCTCTTCGAATTTTGGGAAGTCAAAGCTTGTCAAACGTGCTCACCAAGTCAAGCGGGTCCTACAGCAGATATTTAAGACAATTTTAAGCAACTCTACGCTTTCTGTTCCACATTTAAGCTTCTTAAATGTTCTGCAATTGAATTTTCATTTCCTAGGTCTTATTTTCTCCAATTTTCATTTAATTGTTTTTGAATGACTTTTGGGTTCA